>KZ308383.1:711721-723033 GCA_000376725.2 Ladona fulva | reverse complement strand
TTTCAAGTCATGAAAGCCTACTTTACGTACATTTCTTATAACAATTATAAGAACTGATTATTCCCGTGCACTTATATGGGATAATTCATGAAATCAACATTCAACAATGGCCTTAGTCGTCAAATGTTGTTGTTGTTGGATGGGTTGTTTTTGCGTTATTTCCCATATATTTTACGAAATTTCCGTGTGCTTTATCAAAATCCTCAAAAGTTCGGATCTATATCAATATTTCACGACTAAAATAAGAATCCATAATTATTTCCCTTTCTTGTGACACTTGTCTCAATTTCGTAGGACCATTGTTTCTAATTTAATTTTGTAAAAGAAACGACCTCTACAAGTCATGAAAACGCAACTTACGTACATTTCTTATGGAAACGTATTTTGTGCTCCTGGGTTCGAACCCGAGCCTTTACAGAGATGAGAACAGTTTTCCTGGGGTTTATAGCATCGTAGAAACACAATGCAGTTTGTTTAAGATCTCTAAGTCAAGCCGTTTTTGAGATAAATAAGGGGACGGACAGACATTTGCTTTTTATATATATGATTCCAATTATATCGAGGCGATTGCGTAAATTTTTAGGTATTTACATCGGTTGCTGAATTTATTATTGGGACAATTTTGACAGATTATAGTTTCTTTCATCTCACCTGCCTGGGGTAGATATTTCTGTATTTGTTCTTTGTTTTTTTTTGTGTTAGAAATGGAGATGTCTGCGAGATATGCCAATTTTTCTCGTTTCACATGAAAAGCTATATCCTGTCTATAGTTTGGTCGAAATCGGTCGGCTGTGATGTTTACATTGAAGTAAATCTTGACTGAATAATATTCCATTACAGACGGTGGTGTCATGTAGTGTAGTGCGGGATATAATTGTTTGCGTATGTTATCGTGTCTTTCTGTTTCACACTTCCACTGCATGAACTCGTGACGTTTTCTATTGTTTGTGAGTGAGTATTAAACCATCTACATTTGTCATTCACATTTAGGTCTTTGATAATGAGCTTCCGGTAACATTTTTTATAACCCTATGATGAATAGCAATCATAAAGCCTTCTGTTTCTGAAAAAATATTCGTTTTTAACCATTTGTTGGACAGTATTTTACCAACATTTGGTTGCCAAATATGGATGTTATTATCATTATAATACAAACTATTACGCAGCTCGAAAACAGTACACGATATGGAGGAGTTTTCTAACAAAATAATCGACCGAACAAAATTTCTCATCGAATTTTTGAATGGAAATACCATGGATGCATCTGCTCTGTTGGCGTGACAACCGATAATGTCACCTCGCAGTGAAAACCGAATCGACGAAAAATAAACTTCGGCTCATATGGTGTAGCGAAAGAAAAGCTAAAAACTGCCTAGAGTCATAATGCGGTTCGGGACGGCGTGTTCCGTCGCATAACAGTCGCCGCGCGCTCTTTGTAGGCGGATATATGCTCCCGAGCGATGGATAGAGCAGCGCTGCCATCTATATGTCCCCAACTCCCACCCAACACAAGTACGGCGAAAAAAAATCTTCCCTCCCTGCCATAAGGCCTGGATGGATGGAGAATCTCCCAAGAGTGCCTGCCCATGTGTGTGTATGTTTGTGTATGATGTACGGAAAGCCGACAGAGATTAATTACGATTTCTGCCCTGCCTTTTTATTCGCGCGAGGCATAAGGAGTACGCGCCGGTATTGAGTGGGCGGGGATGGCAGAGAATGTGAGGGCGGAGAGGGGAGGCGTCGCGAGGTGGACATTTGATAGCGTGCTATGAGAAAAGAGGAAGAAAGAGGCAATTGAAGAGGAAGCAGATAAAGAAAAATACTGAGGAGTCAGAAGTGACAAGAAAGATATGAATGGCTGATAATTCATCCGCCATCAATTATGAGAACAGTTGGAACTTTTGTTTTTCCGATGCCCTAGTGTGCTATTTTCATCTGATAGTTTAAGTTTGAGTTAAGAAAGATAAAGCAAACCGTAAAAAAGCAAGAGGAAAGTGTTTGTTTATGTGATAAACCCGAATACCGACATATTGAGATTTACCCCCTTAAGTGGGAAAGGGAGAGAAAAAATGCGTGGAAACACAGTGTAATATACTATACTTAACACAAATGTAAGAAATGATCAATATGTGAATATATACATATGAGTGAGCCTGAGTATGACTTATAGGCCATGCATATACAATTAGAGGTTTAAAAACACTCCGTAAGCATGACGGCAGATGTAACTCGCGTTTGGTGGAAAATTTGAAGTTCCGGATTACCGAGTAATTCCTAAAAATCAGAAACTGGAACTTTCAGTTTTCCTCCTAACGCAAATTCCTTCTCCCGACATTATGGAGCGTTTCTATACCTCTATTTCATTAACAGCCGTGTAAATGAAATGTTCCATTTTTCGTTTATTTCACACATATTGAATATGTACAGTTAGTACGAAGAATGAATGTATTATACAAATAGACTTATTAGAGGCTTAAAAACACTAAAACACTAAATGAGCCGTTATGCTAGCGGTTCGTGTCCTTGCCTCTGAGACCGAAACATTAAACAAGGGAAAGAAAACGGAATAACCGGGCATCTAGGAATTTGGTCATAGAGTGGAAGATGCAAACCGCCGGCATAAGTGCTCTTGGAGTGGTTTTAAACCTCTACTTCATTAACAGCTGAATTCCAATTTCCTTCCTTACACGAATATACATACAATAAGTACAATGAATGCGAAGAGAGTCCTAAACAGAGAATATGAGAGGAAAATTTGTAGAAAAGCCGCAGGAAAAGGAATTATAGGTTGGATATTGGCATATCATGAACGGTAGCGTGTTAATTAGTATATAGTGACCGACTAATAGATGTTAAAAAGTGAGATGTGGGAGAATTGAGTGGATCGAAGTGGAAGTAAAAGTAAAAGTGATACCCCATCTATAAAATGTACAAAAATATCAAAAAGAAGTAATTAGTAGAATCTACTAATTCGGCCTCGACCTTGTGGTAGTTCTCCATTATAAATAATAAAGATAGAAAACTTCTACCGTTACCACAAAAAATATTGGTGGTAACGGTAGAAGTGTTCTATCTTTATTGTTTACAGAAGTAATTAGAATAAAGGGTATTCAATGGATGTCTGTTGATATGTTTGTTTGATTTTAATTTTCGACAAAGTACGTCTTTTACTATATGTTAATAACTATCATTGCGAGATCGGAAGATATATTGGGAATTATAAGCAATGAGATGAATTATTTTTTTGTAAATTTGGGGCAAGAGGAAAAAGAAGAATATAGAGAGATGATACGAATAAAATACGGGACGGAAAAAGAAATTTGATACCAGGCTCTGAATTGAAGCATCAATTTTTCATCCTGATTTTCATAATATCAAGGTTTGAGGTAAAAATCGACGAATAAAAATACAGACATTGTCATTTAGCAAAAATTTCCAACAAACAAAAAGTACGATTGGTATGAATTACTTCTCGGGGCAAGAAATATTCGCGGGCAAAAGGGACGGAAAACGCTTGGGAATCGCTACGTAGAATGATGATCGTTAAAGGAAATGAGAGATATGAATACACATAATGGGACGTGGGAAGGACAGACGGACACACAATAGGGCAGTAATCAGCAGTTAAATGCCACATACTACTTATCGAGGGAATTGAAGCAGATATGGCAATAGAAGAGAGGAAACGTAAGAATCTGTAGACGCAATCACAGAGGACAAATTAGAAATGTAGAGATATAAGATATACTGAAGGAGGGATAGAGAAGTGGAATTGTGGAAAAGTGATAAAAGAAAGAGAAAGAGAGGCAAAAGAATGGCGAAAAGGCTGAATAGAGAAGCAAAATACGGAGCGAGCAGAGGCAAATTTGGATAGAAATTAGAAAAGTAAGGGACTACGGAAAGAATGTAAACGTTGAAGAAATTAAAGGAGATAGACAAAAGAAGACTGGGAGAATAACAAGGAGGAATAAGTCTAACAGCTTATCGATAAAAGTTTGACTTTTTTAATACGTATATATACACACCGACACACATAGACATAGATAAACACTCACAAATATTTTCCCTACCACCATTAATGAATGGGTGTAATAATTTTTATCTGTATATTGGCAATAAAGTGATGAGTAAAGTATGGTTAAAATGCTTGAACTTAGAGAAATAAATGAAGGAGAAAAATCCAGGTTCGAGTCCCGGCAACGGTAGACTTCTCTTCTTTACTTCACATTTTGTATTTCAGTCAATGATGAAGAACAATGCATCCCGAATTGACTCTCCCTCCACCTTTTCCATGGCTATTGTAATATGAAAGAAACTGAGACATGGGAAATGCTAAGTGAAGAAACAAGGGGACATACTTCTCACCTTGCCTAATAAGTCTCATGTCCACTGAGTTTTGAATTACTTCTTAACCGTGTGAAACGCTGAGGTGCGGTGAGTCGAATGGTTAGTTTATAGGCCAACAAGATAAATAGCAGTACAGATTAGCGAAGGAAAAAAATGTAAATATCAAAATACCAAGCTAAACAATAAAACAATGAAACTGTTTTTACAGGACGAAGTTGCTGCTCTTAAACAACTGATGACACTAAAAACCGACTACATTAAGAAGTGTAGACGACGACAAAAACTAGTGGCCTGAAGGCGATGCAGATAAATACCATCTGCAGAAGAAAGCGATGTTAAATTAGTATTTTACTGAGTAATTGTTTTCAGCAGCTAAAGGGTTTTAATTCCAATTATTCTAATTCATCAAATAGAAGAGGACTGGAAACAATACTTTTCACAGATAATGGTAGAAGACAGTAGGACGAAAACAAGTCTTCGGGCTAATGACTTTACAGATACATTGTTCCTTACCGAACCAGATTGCTCGTGTCAACGCCCACGTGCATGAACAATGACCATATGACACTGATCACCCGCCGAAAGGCGGCTTGCAGACTACGTACGTAGATGTAGCTATAAATATTCCTTTAAATACCGTTCAATTAGCTATGATAGTTCAGTGTCACTTACTTCTCAGAATATTGCATTTTACTACAGCCACTAACAAGTCAGAGACGAAGGTAAATAAAATATATATTATTATTTGACCTAACCTCCGTCAGCATAACCCATGGAGGACACCTTCAGAATTGTCTATCATCCCTATTTATTCTCCGCTTTTTTTCTCCACCTCTGGAACGCCAATGTCCGTAAATCCTCCACTCAAGTCATCCACCCATCTTTTATTGGGGTTTCCTCTAGTTTTCCATCAAATTCTTCCCTTTCTTCCCTCTAGTTTTCCTTCAAATAATTTTAACTACTCTTTCCTTAACTATTCTTTGTACATGCCATACCTTTGTCTAACCTACACCAAATGACAGATGAAAAAAATTCGATCGCTTCAATATGGTAAGAGGAACGAAGGAGCAAAAGGCAAGAAATAGTTCTCACCCAAAACCTTATATGCGAACATTTTCAAATCATAAGGCCCTGTTTAGAGAGATGTATGCCGTGTGAAGGAACGGTTCGAAGCGACTTGAATCGTAAGGGAGAAAAAAGCGTGGGAAGAGGAAAATCGGGAGAGATTCAGAATACCGAGAGGGAGAGAATAGGGCAAGAGGGAGAAGGACGTAGGATGCGAGGAAGAGTCGATTCGTTCCCGCGCAATGACTCCCTCAAAAGCGTCATCCCGAAAGCCACGCATCTCCACACTATACCTCTCATTAACGCTCGCATCATCGACATCAACGACGGGCAAACTCATCCGTAAACACGTCATCGGCGCTCACTGGGGTCGTCGCCGCCCCCTCTCCTCGGACCTCATCATCGCACGGCTCTCTGTCCGCGCCCGTGTGTGTGTATGCGGCCTTGGGGGAATTTTCGAAACGTGATCTGCACGCTTCGGTCGATGCGTCTCCTATCTCCATATCGCCTACGTCCGCGACTATACTGTCGCAATATCCCGCGCGGTGCGTCCGCAGGCGATGATTTGTAAGGCTCATCAGCTACGAGAGAGAGAATGGGAATTCATTTGTATAGTATTAGAATAAATTGTTGACGGAGATGTTTTCGGGAGGGAAAGCTGCGAAAATAGCGGGGGTTATCGGAGAACGTGTCACTCACTTCGGAATTTATCGAAACTCGGTCGCATTGTGTGCGGTGAATTTCCAAGAGATGTTTGTCCGCTTCGACGGAATCGTTCCTCCGGTACGTGCGATAAGATGCGGAAGGAAGGCGCTGGCAGCTGCTGAAAGGAGGGATCGCTTTTACGCTTTGCTAAATGATGACGTGTGCGTTTCAGAACCGCAATACCGATGAAATGTTGATCACAACGGGGAATATTGCTTGGTTTAGAAATCCGCTTCGTAGAATTCCCTATAATTATGAGATAAACAATAGATGTGACGCTATGCCACACCTTAACACTGTTTCAAAAACACCTTTTAGTAATTATCTCATACGTTTGCGTTTATGCGGAAACTGAAGAACCTCATACTACAAAGTTATTTGGCTGTATATTAAAGTATATATACATAAATATAAAGGGAGATATGTGAAAATAATCAAAATACTTGAAAGTGGAACTTGAAAGGAAGTTAGATTAATAAATTTTATTTAGCTGCGAAAGTATTCCTGGCATACAATTTCACGTAAACATTAAACGTACATACTTATCTTCTATGTAAAAGGAATTCTGTGTGTTACTCAATTCATATATTTATAGAGTTCGCAAACATCTGAATACCATATAAATATGTATTTTTTCTTTGTGACATATACTTAATTGTGCATTTATTACATCGCAAATTGGCCTTCTGGCCGGGTAGGAATGCTCGAGGGGAGTGTAAAACACTTATTAAGATTTATGTCGTCCTAATATTTGTACAATGACGGGAGAGAAACTACTATAATAGCCCAATCTCACTATCTAGGATTTCTTTTCTAAATACCTCGGTATAATTAAGAAAAATATCTACTTTCGAAATGTCACTAGTTCAGTGCAGATAATACTTATGTTATTTCATTCATACGATTCATAAATACATTCACTTGTTACACGATTATTATATTTATATGAGCAGATCTGTTCTTGTAATTGTAACTGTGAAAAATTGAATATTAGTATTCAAACTCTAAATGTTCCATTGAGTGGGTTTGATGCCTCCCCTCTTTTAAAAGGGTCTTCAGAGAGAGAAGTTATATTTTGATGCGGCAGGTAAATTGATTCTAAAGATTTCTATATATAATTCAAAATGAATTTTTTGAGGCACATAACTGATATTTTCTGACGAATAGTTGAGGAATGGTCATCCATAGAATTTAAATATCTTAGTTTTTAAAGGTAGCTCCTTCGGCTTCTGTTAGTCTTCCTACATTAAATATCTCATTAAATGCTTGGAGTTTAATAAGCTGAGTTACCTTTTGAGGAATTATTTATCAGGTATGTTACAAAATTCTTCAATTGGTGCAAGCAATTGCAAATAATTATTCCTCATTCAGTGGAGTTATAATGGAAGAAGGAATATAAAAGAAACAACTGAATCCTCAAACTCCATTTCATATAGAAATGTAAAAGAATACTGATAAGACAACTGGACTATTCGAGTATCAACGCAATTTATTGCTAATGAACTAGGTTTGATGATTAGATTATCTTCGTGAATGATAACAGTGACAACTAATGTTTATAGAATGCTCTTGAACGGACAAAGTTCATCATTTTCTTCCCAAGGGTTTAAGCTTAGTTGCTAATGTTATACAGTTTATACCTTTAATTTGTTGATTGTTAGGTAATTAGCTGTACATGTTCTTATATTTTATTCAAAATTGTTTACATTATCACCAAAGTAGAGTTGTAATTTCCAGAAAATTCATGCTACTTATTGTTTAAAATGTTGTTGTAAACTTTTATGTTGTTATAAGAAAGAAAAACTAAGAAAAGAGAAATATTTTCGATTTACCCATATGTAAAATAATGTGTGTCTCTGTATGCCTATACCATTCATAACGGCCAGGATGACCATAATGTAGACTTTTNCACTAATAAAAGGAACAGCTACTTCTGAAAGGCATACCTCTATGAGACCGTACGTGCGTCTCTGTATTTTTTGGAAGCTTCGTGTCGCTCATATTCGTTTATATAACTCAGTCGAGAAAATCCTGTTATTCATGCCTTCAAGATAAATATCAAGTGTATTTGTTTTCGTTTGGATCGATATCGATATTGCTTCAAAAAATTAACAAATATATATATATATATATATTTAATACAAACAACTTTCCGATATGGGATATAATCTAATTCTAATTCTGATAGTAAGATTATAATCTCCTTTGAGTAGAAATGTAAAGCCTGCGTGATCTTTACGTGCTGACTTTTCATGAGGGATGCTTACATCGAGTCAGCGTCCCTTTGAGGTGAAGAGCGCGAAAAATTTTTGTCGCGAATACATGTAAACGCAGCAGGAACGATTCAGGTACAGCTGAATATGGGAACCGAAGCACATCGCTGGTCCGAAGGATACAACAGTGACGGCGAAGTGTTTTTTATCTTTTCTCTTTACTAAAGAGACATCGTTCGTTTCCACTCTCCACATTGGATTGTAGATGTTGCGAAATATCGAAAAAGTATTTAGCCAATAATATGACTAATGCTCAATGATACTTTTAAAAAGTATCATTAAATATATCAACGCATCGTAAAAATACAAGCTAATATTACTAAGGGGCCAGATTCCCAAAGTTTTCTATACATTTTCAGCGGTTGATACCTTCAGTATAATTCGGCATTTTAGTATCTTTTCTACTTGAAAATAAGTAACAATTCTGACTGTATATTATAACATCCCGTTTCTCCTCTCGTCTCAGATTGTTTCTATTTTCCAATTGTACTGTTTTGTTGAGTTTCATTTCAACATCTCTTTTCCACTTACCCTTCATCGCAATGCTTTCATTATTAATCTTCAAACGATAAGACTATTAACATTTGGGATTTTGGAGGCCTTTTCCTTTCCACAGCTGCTAATAAACTTCATATATCCATTCAGGTACATTTTTGTGTACATGGTTATCATCTCCAACTTTTGAATGAATTACCAAAGAAATATCATCTCCTATTCGATCTGACTGAAATATTTCTCCAGAAAAACATTCGTTTTTTGACATTTTTAATCTTAACTATCTTTAAAGGAATCATTCCTAGGGTTCTTCAAACGATTTAACATAAAGACTTCTGGCGATGGAATCATTAAGCTCTACTAAAGTAAGTTGTGATTTTAATTCATTGCAATGAAAATGTTACGGTGAAACAAGATTTAATACAGTCGTAAATCACAATTAAGGTAAAATATACTATTTCAATAAGAGAAAGAACTGTAGGTTCACATATATACTGTTACATACCGGCAAGAGGTCAGGAGGATATTGATATGGATATTCTATTTTACTCAAAGATGCAGTTATAGAATCAATTTTAATTCCCGCTAGGCATCTTTTCCTCATAACCACAAGGGAAACGCCATCCTGAAAATTTCGGTTTATTTGGTTTCCTTTCAATTCAACGAGCAAATGACACGAGGGAGAGCTGCTCGTTTCATTTCCCTGTGCGTACAAATATCTGCACTATTTACCCCATAACAGATAACCACCTACGAAACGGGAAGCCTTTTTTGCCACCCTCCGGCCTGTTCAAACGCATTTTTCCGGCCGCATTTTATCCCCTCGTCTCACATCTCAAGCTGTTAACGATTCCAGTGGTTACCCTCCCTTCCTAATCGGCGTGCATTTGTCACGGGCCGCCTACTTCCACAACCCACACGCTCATCTCGCTATAAACCGCCCATTTTCCTCCGTGCCACACGACCGGAGGCCGAATACCGCGCTCATGCCACCGTCGCCTTACCCCCTTCTGGAGCGTCCCTGAGGATGCCATTGGCCTAACTGCAATCAACGTGACTGCCACGGTGCGGTATCACTCGCACGGGAGCAAATTTTATCACGAATCGAGCGTTAGAAGCACGTTGTTTGCCCTCCTCTGGACGCATCCGAACACGGCCAAGGGCTTTGTAAAACGTTGCATTCGTACGAGGGCAGGCGTTGGAGGGTGTTGCAGTGTCTGAACACATAACGACGACAAGGCCTTTAATTAAAGGAGAAATAATAAAGGTTAATCCATGCGTCGCCGTCGGCTACGTGAAAGGCAGAGGCTGTTATCGGTTTATTATAATCAATAATTGCGTCTCGGGGATGACCTTGGTAACAAACAGGTGGTTATGGAATGTCGGAAATGGCAAAGCGTTTTGATGCGTCGATGGGGAGAGGTTTGGGAGAGATATGGTGCCGCGTGAAGCGCATGGAGTGCTGGCTGGCGCGAGACTGAAATCATACCTTCACCAGCTATGCTTGTTATTTCATTAGGAATTGTGCCAAAGTTTCATACGTAAAATTAAAGGGTTTCTCCGAAAGGAGATGAAAATTATCGAAGCAATGACTTTTATTGATTTATCTTGATTTCAAAGAAGAAAAATTCATCACGAATAAAAAAACAAGATGTAATGCATTTAATTTAACGACAATCACCAGGGATTCAACCAAAAACAGGAATTTCAACTTCATGTGATTTATCCAATAATTTTAATTTGAAGAGATTTCAGCTGATTTTATTTAACGAATCACATGTTTAGTAACTAAACAAAGTAGATCCTGATTCCTGATTCATTTCTGTGAAGAGAGAATAAAACTTATCAGAATTAATATGCATTTCTCTTCCATCACCCTCAAAAGCATTTATCTGCCGGACAGTTGCAGCGAGGGACATATACAATAGCGCAATCCTTGCACTATTCAAGAATAATTCGGTTGGCTGGTACTGGAACGCGGGATAGGGAACGGGCGTTGGTAGGCTAGCATGGTGACTATACATCTGAAATGACTACTTGTTAAATTTATGATTCCGATGACGCCTAATGCTTAAGTCGACTTCGATGTTATCATCGTATTTTATTTTACGTTATTACGATGTTCCATGAATCCATATCTCACCTTTCAATAAAGTGGTTTTTATTATTATTTAGCACTTCTCGGCATGGAGCCTGGAAAACCTTCTCTTATCTCGGATGCAAAGCACCAAAGAGATTAGGCTCATCTATTCTTTTTGACTAGTCATTTAAAAATCTTATTATGTAGCAATTACAAATTATAGTGTTTACTAGTAAACGCCCCCGTTTAATTAACGGGGGCGTTTTACTTAATTTAGTTACGGGACTTAATTTAGTTTAAAAATATATCTATTATCGTACATATCTAGTCCTCCTAAGCACAAAAAA
>KZ308383.1:552451-705255 GCA_000376725.2 Ladona fulva | reverse complement strand
TTTTTACTATACCACAGAAAAACAATCTACACACGACCATGGTTTCGTAGCATGGCTACATCATCAGGTGACAAAAAGAAAACATGACACTGAATATATACAACGCCAAATGTAGAATCAGCCAATGAGAGGAGAGGGGGGTGGGAAGGGGAAGGTAACGAGAGGAGCAGAGGGTGGGGTTGGGGGAGGAATCATAGGGCGTGGGTTAAGGGTAATTAAGGTAAAGGAGAGGTAACCACAATGTCTGAGAAACACAAGAATACAAAGTCAAAGTCGGCAAGTTATGCACAGGATGCACAGTCTTAAAAAATCATTATATGTCAGGTTAACCAAAGAAAATGATGGTGGCTGAAATGTAACAAAGTACAAGGAAAGCGGTGGGTTATGGGATAATGGTTTGTAAAATGGGGGAGGGGTTAGGAAATAGAAATTCGTTAACAATGTTTGAAGAAGAGTTCTTCACGATTTCAAACGTTTCTAAGGCGTCAAGTCTAACACTTTTTTCGCATAATGAAGCATATAATATGCCTCCATCAAAATTATTTCGTATACAAGAACGTCGTAAAACGTAATGTAACAATAAATTAATTCTTTTTCATTCAATAGTACGTGAAACATTACCACAGAAGAATAATAATTCTATGAAATGCAGATGATTATGGACAGGTCATCCGAAATACATGCATCTCTTCGGAAGTTAATTAATCAAGCTCTAATTGTTATCAATCAGTTGAATGAATTATTCGGGAAAGGGAGTCAAAACTGTCGGAAAAATGCCATTTCCAAATCGGATATCACGCCGCAACAAATTCCTTTTTTAAGGGCAGCCCGTCGCGATAATTACTTTAAATTACATTTGAATTCATATTTAATCAGCGTGACAATCTCTCATTCCTGTAGAACAATGTGTCACGCGCGGCAACATTCTGATTCGTTTTGTTAATGCGGATTCAAAACTTATGAGGTTTCGCGCGGGGGGGGGGGGGCAAACGTAGTAATTAAATGATAGCATTCGTGGAAACGCCTCTGCGATTAGAAGGAATCGAGCGGAACAAATATTTATGAGTTAGGGTAAATAATAAGCTTACTTCTGGTTTTCGATCCTCCGATACCCTCTTTCGCCCCACTTTCCTTCTCCCTTCTGAAAACGCAAAAACATCTCTCCCGACGCCCACCCCAATCCGTCCCAATCGTCTCTCCCTCCATCCGTCGCCTCTCTTCTTTTCACGTCATTCCCATCAATCCTTCCAACAGTACTCATCCATTCCCTCGCCTCATCCTTTATTACCCGGCTCCTTCCCTCCCCAGTCAATTTTTTCAATTTCCCTTTTTCCAACCGCTCCCCAAGTCCCTTACCTTTTTCGTCGTTCGGACTCTGTAGATATCTCCCGCACTCCCTCCTCCCACGCACTTATTCTTCCCAACTCCCACGCCCTCACCTAGCCCCATTGTCCTCTCCCCCGTTTTCTCATCTGCTTCTTCCCTCCTTTTTACTCCGCTACTCATTCGAACCTGTGACTTTTGCCTCCTCCCATTCACTCCGTCCATTAAAACCGTCCCCTCCACCTAATGAGACGGGGAGAGGCGGCTGGGGATGGGGCAGATGCGGCGGGAGGTGAGAGCGGGTACCATCCACTGCCAACACCGCCCAGTTTAATTAAAACCACCCGATTAGACCTACAGTGGCACTGAAATCGGCGGGGGAGAGAGAAGTTCATTTTCGGTGAGGCTGTGTGCATCCCCACTCCTTCCCCCAGAAGTGCCCCCCCACTCCAGAGATCAGGTCGATTGGGAAGGTGTAGGTGGGTGAAGGAACGCATAGGGGGTGACGTAGGAGGTTGAAAATTTTAAGGGAAAAGCTATATTCGGCCGTGTGATGGGATTGATGGAACCTCCCACGTGTCCCTTGGAGGGAGAAAGGCGTGGGAGTATGGGTTTCAATCGGTCATTCTCTCCCGGATCAAGCGGGAAAAGAAAGGTTTATTTTATATCCTCTCTCAGCTAATCATTCCTGTTTTCTGGCTCCTCGCGGATGGACGGGCGACTCCCCTAGTTTTTATCCCATTTTGAACGGAGGGACAAGAATTCGGGATCCTTGTCGTTTTGATGGCCGGGAGTAGATCGCGGGCATTTGCATTTCATGATTTTTTTCGTTTCCCGAATCCCTTCCAGTTGTCTTTCGGAGCGCTAAAGTGACCCAATGGAGTTTATTTTCGAACCCATCACGGTATTATTGGAAAAGGGGCGGCGGAGTCAAAATTGGCGAATATATAAATTTCGTTGTTTGAGAATTCGGGCACGAACAGATAAGCTTTTATCCTTAACCGTGAAGCTGGAAAGGTTTTAATGGATTAATAACCTTTCATGTAGATCCCTAGCAAAAATAAAATGAATCTTCTTTCCAATGGACTACATTTACTATTCATGGGAGTATTTTAAATGGAAGTATAATAAAATCAGCTGTCTTGGACATAACTTTGTTAAATTTCACTGAAGCAAAAATAAAAAAATATTGAGTTAACTGGTAATTCATTCTGCAAATTACGCATTTAAGGGAAGACATTTAAGACTTAATTGTGAATTAGATTAATAATCAATAGAAATTTTATCCTCTACTAAGCTTATTAATACCTTGACGAAAAAGGGCAGTAAAAAAGATTTTTTTCGGCAAACAAAACTTAAACTAAAATAAAACTAAAATAATCCAAATGTAAAATAATGTTGTAAATGAATTAATAATTAAAATGTAACAGCTTTGCTAGACAGCTTCAAAATCTTCTCTGTTTCTTTCAGTTTTTAAACAATCGAATTTCATTAAATCAGCTGATTACTTGAAATTTTATTTTAAGCTAATGAAACGAGATGAATAAATTCAGTTGCTAATGCCAATTTTTCTCATATATTTCTCAAAGCTCCTTCGTAAGAACCAGGCAGTTATAAGGCAGAATTTATGAGAATGTGGGACAAAGAAGAAAGAAAATTCAGGCCATCCTAAAAAGTTGAATATTACACAGTAAATTTTATATTCGAAGATATTTCGGAAGCGACTACGACCAACAAGAATTCCTCTCTGGACATGAAACAGATCGTAATTAGTTCCATACGTTGAACAATCCCCAGAAATACTCGTTCATGTGTAAATTAACTTGAGAAGAAACCCCGATAAGGTCAAATGGGACCTCACTCAGCCCCGAGGCCTTATATTTGTTCAACCTCAAAATTACCATTATTTACCCAAGTAACCTTCGAATAGATTTGCATTTAAGTCACAACTAATTCCTTCATTTTAATGAGATCCTTTCATCTCCCGGGTCGGCCTCTTCCACCGGAGGAAAAAAAAGACGTAACTATTCAATCCCGGGAATTTAGAAGGTTTCTTTCGACGATATTTACAGAATCCTAAATGGATTTAAATTGGGTCCGCCGCAGAAGTATGTAGATGGAGCAAAAGGAGATCTGACGAGGCGGCCCTGGGTTTTTATTTCGCGGAGGAGGGAGAGTTGGTGAAGCGAACGGGGTCCCTATCGCCGAGTGTGGCAGAACTGTGATCAATGTAACGGAAGAGTAGAGGGGGCGGTTATATTTACGCGGTGTCCACAGTGTCTAGGAAGAAGGAGATGGGAGATATGAGGATGGTAATATGGGGTGGAAGGGGTCGCTGAAGTTGGGAGGGAACGGGCGAGTCCTAACTCCGTAGACTAAAGGGAATGCGAGGCGTTGTCGCGGATTCCGTGCGGATGGCGTTTTTCTTTCATTATTCCACGAAGAAGTATGCTTTCAGATGGGTGGCTGCGGAGGGGGAGAGAAGAGGTCCTTGAGAGCGATAAGAAGGAACGTCGGCTGCGGTGTATGAAGAGAGGCGCGGGGGCGGCGATGCGGATGCCGGGAGTTACGAGGGTTGCAGCACGGGGAAACAATGAAGCTGAAAACGTTCATAACTGATGTCAGCAAAAAAGTGCTGGTGTGAAGCATATATTAGCGTACGGGTTTGTGATATAACTAGAATGGGATGTTCCTCGCGCCTTTTTTCTCCCTGCCCTTTCTTCTCGCTCCCCGGGTGAGTGAATACGGTCTGAAACTCGGTATCATAAGTGCGACACAATAAGAGCAGGATAATGTAATTGAAGTGAGAATAAATTAGGGTAATTTTTAGGGGCGAGGGAAGTTCTTGGTTAATCACGTTCCTCGGGAATATGCTTTCAAAGGATAAATTTCGCTGAACTAGACGGAGGTGGCCGTAAAAGTCTATCTTTTTTAAGGGAAGCGGCTATCACGTACTTTAACCCGGAGTGAGGGATTGCGTTTAATTGCTTCACTTTGTTCAAATTGCTCGCAAAGCACTGAGTTTTAATCTTTCGTGAGAAATTAACTCGATGGACACATATAATTACAAATATAGGTATCATGAAAGTAATTTTCAATATATAAATACAAGAGATAGAGATTAAGTTCTCCCATTCACTCCGTCCATTAAAACCGTCCCCTCCACCTAATGAGACGGGGAGAGGCGGCTGGGGATGGGGCAGATGCGGCGGGAGGTGAGAGCGGGTACCATCCACTGCCAACACCGCCCAGTTTAATTAAAACCACCCGATTAGACCTACAGTGGCACTGAAATCGGCGGGGGAGAGAGAAGTTCATTTTCGGTGAGGCTGTGTGCATCCCCACTCCTTCCCCCAGAAGTGCCCCCCCACTCCAGAGATCAGGTCGATTGGGAAGGTGTAGGTGGGTGAAGGAACGCATAGGGGGTGACGTAGGAGGTTGAAAATTTTAAGGGAAAAGCTATATTCGGCCGTGTGATGGGATTGATGGAACCTCCCGCGTGTCCCTTGGAGGGAGAAAGGCGTGGGAGTATGGGTTTCAATCGGTCATTCTCTCCCGGATCAAGCGGGAAAAGAAAGGTTTATTTTATATCCTCTCTCAGCTAATCATTCCTGTTTTCTGGCTCCTCGCGGATGGACGGGCGACTCCCCTAGTTTTTATCCCATTTTGAACGGAGGGACAAGAATTCGGGATCCTTGTCGTTTTGATGGCCGGGAGTAGATCGCGGGCATTTNTTTATATTCAATTCATCACAAAAAATTATTCAAAAATCAGACTCCACCTAAATTTCTAATTAGACCTAATTTAGAAAAACTACCTAAGTAACTTACCTACGCGTAACTCCAGATGTGTCCCTGGAAAATGCAAAATTTAAAGCTATTTCCTTTTTCTTAACTATTTCTGTTTGATTTGATAGAAACGAAGCTTTTCGTTTACTTCTACACCACTTACCCCCTTATGAATTCGTCAATAGCATTTCATCTCTCATTTCAGTTTTTATTCAATCTACTGTTTTCGTATTTTTATTTCTTGAATTACCATCCTTTGCTCTACCGCAGCATTTATTGCCTCACTGTTTTCTTACCCATCCAAATTGTGCGTCCCATGTTGTGCGTTCTCGTGTTTTGGATCCTCTTTTCCCAAAGTTCATAAAATAATACGGTCTGAGAAAAGTTTTTACTAATCTTCCCCTAATATCTTTATGAAAGCTCCACGTTCCAGATCCTATTCATCTCATAAAATCCTCTTTTGATTTCTTATCTCTCCTCTAACGTTTACCGTCACAAGTAAGAACATTCTGTAATAAAATAACATTCTCCACCTCTTGCGGTGGGTCTTTTACGTTGATTTTGTACGTAATTCTTGTAAACATCACGAAGAATAATTTATTAACAATTAAAACTCATCTACAAAAATGATATAATTGATTTTTTGCTTCGAGAAACACAAAATTCACAGAGTTTACACAATACTAACGAATCACATGCATTTCATACTATTTCTCTCATAAGTTGAATCGACGTAATATTTATATGATCAACTATGATTATAATACGTTTGTTTACGTAAGAATATGTAATCAAATCCTTCAATTCTAGTACTAAGTGCGATCTTAAAATGGGTATGATCAAATAGTGGAATTATATCTCTGTTCAATAGCATCACTGTATTTTCTGGCGAATAACAACCATGTGATAGAAAACGTGCATTAAAAATCCTTCGCTTCTTTGACTGTTGGCTGGATGACATTCGCTTCGAAAACGCCTTACTTTCACGGTAGATTAGAGTAGATTTTATTTATTAAACGGGCATGAAATGGCCTCTTTCTACCGCACAAGGAAATATAAATAAAATACAGTAGAAAGAAAATATCACAATATGGATCTCAGTTACACGAAATACACTAATACTATACATTTTACAAGTAATATAAATTGGAAATGGTATAATTTAATCAATCATGTAAAAATTGAATGAACATATGAGTATGCATGACGATTCGGTGTTGTTAAACAATTCTGATATATTTTTAAAATGCTCAGCAATTTTTGGCGAATTAATCTTAACGGTACGAATGTAAAAAGAAATTGGCATAGTTTACTCGCGGTTTCATCAATTTATTTTATTGTAATTGCATATCCAATATCTAATTCAAATACGGCACTATCACTTTTAACCATGTCCAGTTTTTTATGAAAAGAATGCGCGCGGTATTTGCTAGCAAAAACGATTTTTTCTGCCTTCAATCTTTCGACTGTTTCTGGTTTCTCAGTCGAACGAGTTGTGAATTAGATGTTTACGAACAATATAAATCTCCTTAGTGTTCAGTGCTTTTAAAGATCGATAGCGAATTTAAAATTTTTCTCTGATCGAATCGAAATAAAATTCTTGATTCGCTCACTCGCATTCATCTCTCCGAATGGAATTCAGAAATATTTACTAAATAGGTTTTCCTAGAACTTTTAGTAATTCTTGAGAAATACAATCTAATTTTACGGTTGTTTGCTTTTCTTGGCGGAGAGATCTTCCGACAATTCCAAGCTACATACTGTCAGTCACTTTCTTTCATGTCCTTCCCAAAGGATCTTTTTATTAATTTTCATCCCCTCCTTCCTGACTTCTTCTGGCTCATATAAAAGAGTTCCCAAATTGTCTCTTATTGTGGCCAAGGTATTTTTTTCTCTTTATTCCCTGTGAAGTCTTTCATCTCCCTTTCATAATAAATGGACCGCTCCATTTTTCTGCCATTTCTCCCCTATTTAATCGCGTTTTCCATGCCTCCACACTCTTCTGCCTTATTAATTCTCTTTTGTAATTCATCATTCAATGCCACATACATCCTTTCGTAAATTCCCCTCATATTTCATTCGTCATACCTATCATTTTCATAAATAACTAATCCTCTTATATTTATGGTGTATTCTAAATCGAATCCTTTTCAAGAATCAAGAATGTTAGTTGTGTACAGGAACGTAAAATTGTCTCCAGGTAATTGCAGTCATAATTTAACTGGATAAAAAGGAATTGAAAATCAGATTTAATTTTCAAATGAATTGATTTTAATTCACAAATTATATCCTCATTCGTTTTCCGCACATACTTCGATTATTATGATTACAATAATATAACAATCACATGCATTTAGTAGTACATACGTACATGCACCAGTATTATTAAAACAATGAAAACCTCACGCCTGAAACCTTTGCCTATCTAAACCAGAGAGAATTAATTACGCAAATTTTAATAAAATACTTATTTCTGAACGTGCATTTTGTATTCTATTTATTGATTATGCGATAAGCTACGTAAAATTTTATCCTACGCTCCATGTTTATGCATTTTCGATTCGGTTATTTAAGAATTTGCAAAATATTTTACGATTATATCCTTCGTACATGTCTTTCCAAAATTAAGACACGCATATCACAATAATCATCATAAATGATATAGGGCAATAATATTGCTGGCTACGATGGAATGCGAGAGCGTTCTGAGATACAAATTTGGCTAGTTAACAATCTCTTAATGGTAGTTGATACTACTAAACCAAGCAGAGAAAATTATAAATTAGAGTTTTCCAGCTTAGGAAAACAATAGATGTCAAGCGAGGAATACGAGTTTATCAAAATTACGTAAATGATAAAAAATAATATCATTTCGAGAGTAATCCGGAAGGCAACAAACCAGAACGCCTTCATTATTTGTCGCCGCTCTCTTTTATATTAGTCTATATCTCAAACGATGGAGAACGGAATTCTTATATATATATATATATATATATATGTGTGTGTGTGTGTGTGTGTGTGTGTGTGTGTATTATATATATATTCGAGTCTCGGACCACATCTGCGAGAAGCTGGTAACGTTATGGCTTGGGACAGCAAGGCAAGCCGATAAGAAGGGCGTTAAATTGCCGGAACCTCGGAGAATGACCGAAAAGAAAAATAGAGCATTGAAAGGTGGTGTTAAGACGGGAGAAAATATCGAGCAGAATAAAGAGGGGAAGGGGAAGAGGGGCTTCTTAACTAGGAGAAAGGCGGAGAGAGAGATGCTGGTCGGAAAAGGAAGAGACGGGAGATAGAGTTAGGGCGATTGCGGTGGGAATTAATGGCAGGGAAAGGCGATAGGAAAAGTGAGGTGTTGAGAAAGAGGGAATGGGGCGTAAAGAGGCGTGGGATGGGAGGAGTTAGACGGGGGAATCTAACGCAAGATGGGAGGATGTTTGAATGGAGAGGTTGGAGCGCCGTTAAGTATTCGCGGAAAATGAGTTTAGGGGCATAAAGCGGCGTCCGACTTAACTATTTTTTCCACCTCCTTGCACTTCCTCGTAATCCTTTTCTTCCTTTTTCCAGCTCTTCTACGGAGGTCATCGTTTCCTCATCTCCCTCCTCTTTCGCCTAATTCTCCCCGTACCAGCGCGTAAAAATCCATTCATTCCTTCGGATGGAATGCTTCTCTTCCGCACGTTTTTATAGTGTTATTAAACGCGTCTCTCTTTAGCAATTTTTCCATTTAATTCCGTTTTTTGACTCGCTCCGCAGTGGGCGTATTTAATCTCGCACCGTTCGGAAATGAAGATGAAACTCGGAGAAGGACGCATAATTCGATTTTATTCTCGAAAACATCCTCCTTGTCTTTACGAGAAGGCTTTATGCACGTTGTTGATAATGACGATTCTTGGGCGAATTAATTAGTTTTGTTGTTATTTTAACACCTTCAAAATCGTGGCCTCTGGTTGGTTTCGTGTGCGTTGACGGGAAACAGATATCTAGACGTCAATTTTTGCGATGGTAAATAAGTTTCTCGATTCACCATATTAAAGTTTACAGCCATTTGTCGTAGACTCCGGCATCAACAAGGGAAATGTTTGTTCCATGTGATGCCGTGATGAAACTCCTTTTACGATAGTCATATTTTTAAACAAGATATCTTTCGTAGAGAATATTCAATCTTGCGACGCCAATTTCTTTAGTTTGTGTAACCTTTTGTTTCTCTTGTCGTTTCTGACAGTTAGTCACATCTTGTGTGAACGTTTGATATTTATGTGTATTAAATAGACAAAACTCTATTCGACCCAAATTTCCAGCCATATTAAACCATCAAAAAATTATTTTTAAACGTTACAACTTGCTCAAAATTCATATACAGCGGAGACTGTGTATAACGAAACCTGTAAACAGCGGAAACTTGTATTATTGGTATTGGCATACAAGTGATTCAAATCTTGGTATGGCAGAAGTCTATCCATTACAGAAAAATATTACGATGCGATTTTTGCGATGCCGCAAAAGGAAGACTTCACTATAATACGTATTTAGTAATGATGATCAGGTTGTGTGGCAAAGTACCTTAGGATATCGTATCTTACCTTAGGGATCTAAACATTCGCACATTTAAATATCTGTAACCTAATTAAGATATCAATGTCGGTATATTTACGATAAAGTAAGTGAATGCTATCTGGAATGAATCACCACGACATTACTAATATAATTACCTGAAACGCCAGGTATATTTTCATGTATAATATTATATAACTAGTAAATGCCCCCGTCAAGCATGACGGAACTTAATTTAGTTTAAAAATATATCTACTATCCTATATATCTGGTCCTCTTAAGCCAGAAACAGTCTGTCTGTCGTAAGATCATAATAACTTTATATATTTCTTACCATTATTTATAATATTTCTTCTACTGTTTTCAAGTCATGAAAGCCTACTTTACGTACATTTCTTATAGAAAAATATAAGAACTCGTTATCCCCGTGTACTTATTTGGGAAAATTCATTAAACAACATTCAACAATTGCCAAGTCGTCAAAAGGATGGGTTGTTTATTTTCCAAAAAAATTACGAAGTTTTCCGCGTATTTTATCAACATTTTTGAAATTTCGGATATACATCAATATTTCACGAATATATTAGATTCTATGATCATTTTCCTTTTTTTTGACACTTCTGTTGATTTCGTAGGACCATTGTTTCTAATTGTCATTGTTTTAATTTTGTAAAAGAAACAACCTTTTCAAGTCATGAAAACGCACTTTACGTTCATCTCTTATGGAAACGTATGGGTTCCTGGGTTCGAACCCGGGCCTTTACAGAGATGAGAATAGTTTTCCCTCATCGGAGTTTCAGCATGGTAGAAACACAATGCAGTTTGTTTCAGATCTTTAAGTCGATCCGTTTCTGAGATAGTTAGGGGGAGGGATAGACGGACAGACGGACGGACGGTCAGACATTTGCTTTTTGTATATAAGATCATTGCTTGACGATTAGAAGATAGTTATAACGTAGCTCTAAACCGTTCCCGAATTTTCTACCTCCATTCGCAGCTTTCAACTAATGTTCCCAATTTAGTTCCTCTATAAATGCATGTCCTCGTTCTTAGGATCATTTAATTTGTTACACACCCCTCCCGCACTTTTGCGCCATACATTTAGCGTTACTTCGGCATCTTTACATCTCTCGATTTACTGCCTTTCATTAGTCTAGTCTAGTATCGCGTTACAATTAACCGACCTCTCATCCCTCAACATTAAATTCTCTTCGCTTCCCAAAAAGCACACTCGATCACTCTAATCTCCCCATTTGTTCCCCGCGATTCTACAAAACACGCCATTATTCAGGCAATTCTCCACTGGAAAATGGACGCCTCCTTCTCCTCTTCCGTATCTTCCATTCAATCTCGGAGGAAAGAATAATTATTATGACGGCCGACATGCTTTACCAATTATATTTCCTTAAAAAGATACAGAAATTTCGCCTAGCCTTAAATAGCACTTTCCTTCGCATTACTAATAACTCTGGTTGTTTGACTATTATTCATATTTCCAGGAGGGCCGTAATGCTGCTTGCATCGAGTTTGTTTTACGATACCGATACTAAGTTTCCGTTTTCAATCTTTCACTCAGAAAGCTCCGCCCTTCTTTATATCTCTGATCGATTATTCTACCGCGATTTTGTACCGTCTTTTGAGTGATGCATCGGTAACGTATAAAAATCTCCACTTTCTCACACTCTAGCTATTCTTCTCTTATTTAGAGTCTCATCTGTCCCTCTTCCCACCCATCTCGCCCTTAATTCCTCCTTTCTTCGCCCATACCATCGGAAACCAGTCCCACCATAGTTCCCACCCCGTAAGCCCCGAGCCCAACCCCTTTAATACGTCTCTTTCTTCCCCACACCGACTCATCCATCCCTGTGCTGTCGGTCATAATGCTCGGACCATAGCACAAAAGAGGCTCAGATACTAATGGGGAGAGATGGCAGCGCGAAGATGCTGCCGCCGAAGAGGAGCGGGAAGAGGGAGAAGCTTTCGGAGGTGAGAGAGAGAGAGAGAGATAACCTGAGAAATGAAATAGTGGGCGTTCTCTCTTTCTCTCTGTCGTCTGGAACCGTTTTTCCTCTGACCGTGATATGCGCCGTTTTTCCTTTGTCGTGAAGGGCGAGGACTCAATTTGAAGAGTATCGGAGGCGCATTAGACACAAAGCCTTGCGATGGAAGGGAGAATTAGACGTGAGAGTCGCGATAGAGAGGGAGGGGAAAAAAGGACGACAGCTCTCCTTTATTGCTACGGTAGTTGATTACTTCCGTCCTCGAACCTTGTGCTTGCGGAGAATGGGATCGGGACTTGGAATGGGAAGGAAAGGAAACTTCCTTAACGTTCTCGGCTCGGTGATTTTTTCCGAATTTTGCGTCTGAGGGTTTGGAGGTTTGATGATCGAGCTGCTCCCGAATGCTATTCATCCGGCCGATTGAAGCTTCAATGATGACTTGGATATGGAGTGAGATGCGTATGCTCTCCGTAAGACTGATATTCAAATGTTATCAAGTGGTAATGCAATGAAATAATATATGATGGCAGCTGTATTAAATTTAATGCCATCATTATTTATCATGGTAAATGAAAAACGTTAGATATAGGTATTAAATGGATATTTTAAATAAGTTTATTTTCTCCATTTTTTTCACGTATTTAACATAGGTTGTGTTTCGTTTACAGTAAAAACTTTCCATTTGATGGACCTATCTCAAGTGTCAAAATGTAAGATTATTTGTTGGTTATGAAACCTGAATCCTGTTATTCTTCTACTACTTAATAACGCGAATCCCCGCCATCGCTCATTTTCATTGTATCATGGAATTTGGAGATTTGAATTACAGAGGAAATGAGAGTATTGAAAGTAGATAAGCATTTACGTTAGTAATGGTTTCCCCGCCTTATTTTCTTTTATTGAGGTTCTTTTTTAGCCTTCTCTTAAATTAAGCGTTTGATTCACAGTTTCTCGTAATATTTTTAATTGAAACCAATCTATATATTCATAAATATATAATACTTTCATCTTATTTTTCATAATTTTACATTCTAACATATATTAACATTATATTTTACAAAGTAGGTAAAACTGGATTTTGAAAGTTTTATATTTAATTGACCAGTCAAGTGAAATCATTGAAACGGAATACTTTTCTCCTTTTATTATACGTAGCTCTATCACGAATCGTTCCCTTCTCAGAATTTATGATTACTAAGTACGGCTAGGTATTCATCAGTCTCATGGTACCTTCAAACTGTGTTATAACAGCAAACAAACAGCATGCGAGAAATTTGGAAGAATCTTTACGGAATTGACCATTAAAGTGGTGTGTCATGCTTTACCGACGTGTGTATGCAGTCTGTAGAAAATGAAGCATGTATAGATGTATTCATAATCGGGTGATAACTTTAAAACGCACGAATAAAATAATATTTGAAGCCAATTTAAGAGTGTTTTGATACCGCATTTAGGGGAAACCAATAAGTTATGAGTTGGAGTTGCAATGTTATAACAAAAGAATAATGTTAATTTAGCTGGTTACGGCAGCCAACCGGCAATTGGAAGATTCTGGTTTGAGTTAATTTAACTCGTTATAGTATATATATATATATATCGCCATGAGTAATATTTTAATTTCTATTCTTCCCTGAGAAGAGTAAAAGTAATTTCCTTTTATAGTTTACCAATTTGTTATCAACTTTATCCGAAGTAACAGTTAGCACTTAAATTTATATTTACAAAAAATATTTTTCTCTATTTTTGTGTATCGTAGCAATCTCTCATGGATATATACAGGGTGTATCCTGATTTCCCTCTTTTGCAGCTTCTCTCTCTCCTTCTCTCTCATTATTTCTCTCTCCTATACGGCGATTAACTCTCGGAGTCTCATCCAGGGGGAACCTTTTCTTCTCCTGTTAACTGATATCGCCACTTTTCCTTTCCTTTCCAAGTTCCGCCATTCTTTCTCTCGATTTCTCACTCTTTCTTTTCCTCTTTTGCGTCACCTCTCCCTCCATATAGCTTCCAAGTGGCTCTAAACCCCATTTTTTTCCTTTTCCCCCTCATCCCCTTTCCTACCACCCACGCTCTCTTCCATAGTCCGCACTCTTTCCTCCTCTCATACGCGTTTGCACCACTCAAATACTCTGAGCCCCCAATGTTTCATGCTCCATCCCTGTTTGTGACAAGGTATTACACAGGGGTGGAGCTCGGGTATCGAGGGACGGGATGAGTGGTGAGGAGGAGCCGGGGAGGATTGGAGGAAAAGTTTGGGACGCGAAGGGAAGGAAGAGACTAGGATGAGGACAAGATAGAGGAGCCACGATTAAAATAGAAATTGAAAAATTATGGATTTGCGGATTTATCATACTAAAGAATATGCGCTGGAAAAGCTCTCTGAATGTTCTGATTGTTTACACAGAATATATTACAAAGAGAGAGAGCAAATATATATAGAATAAGGCGGAAATGTGTGGATATCATGAGAGTAAATTATCTATTTGAAAAGGAATTCTTTTATTTCTCATATAAATGTTAAAATCTTGTAACTTCATTACCAACTTGATATTACCAGATAGAAAAGATTTATACCTAACTCTTGTCTAAATTTATTAAAATCACGGATTTATTCCAGCAAAGATGGTCTAGGATTTACTTACTCCTGCTTGTCATGCCCATCGTATACTAGTTCTCATTCATATCATGAAATGATGCGTTTCTTAGGATTTCTAACGCCATTTTTAGAAATTTTACGCCATGTAGCTGCATGTCTAGGTTATTGAGGTTACTAGGATTACGTTTTGCATGACCATAACTTATTACATTAATATTAATGCAATTAACAATATATTAATACTTATAAATTAATAGCAATAAGTCACAAACATTCAGTGCTAATTTCATAAAATTACACCACTTGTACTTTCGTTCAGAGTAGTATTGTCATGGGTAGTCATGATATAAATATGTTTTTTTTTTAACTTCCAGATTCGTAGCAAATTACTGCAGCTAATTAAAGGACGTGAACCCACAACGTGAAACTGCATTACATGTACTCTCTGAATAGAAGAGTATAAAATATTGAGAGAATATTACGATATAATAAATTTGCAACGTAATCCACCTCATCAAAAATTATTGGACGTTGAACGAAAAGAAAACATTACGATAGTGAATTATACTTAGAAACAGTTACCATTTCGGAAAATTTGTTTATCATATTTATGAGCGGTCGTTAAGGTTTTAAATTACAACAATTCCAAATAGCTTTTAATTTTCTCTTTCTTAATGCATGTACATTTGATTGCATTTTGACTGAAAAACTCAAAATGACCTTTTATGAAAAAATCCTTCTCCCGATAATTAAAAATCCTGGACTTTTGATTTTTCCAATTTGCAGAAGAGAAGCTGTTCTTATTTTTCGGTCGATTTCAATTAGTCATAATCATCAGTAATGAGAAAAATGAAACATTGATTGATTTATCGAATACTTGGTCCTGTTTTGCATCGAAAAATCGAGGAATATGAAAAATTCACTCGAAAATTATCAAAGAATTCACGTTGATGAGTGATTTATTAATTATTCAAACTCATCCAGGGACAGCAAAGCAAATCAAAAACGAAATCTCCAGTCTAATCGCATAAAAAACGCCGACCTGACAATCTCTCTGTTTTATGATCTCGAATTTTAATCGATACCGCTATGTCATTACTCCGGAAATTCTGCAATATTATTATGAATAATAAATAATGTTCTAGTCGTCCCTTTAAGGGAACAACGTCAAATAGGATTTGTATGGGCTGTGAACTAGAATAGGGAATAGAAGTGAAATATTTTAAATGTTTTATCGGATAATGTTGCGCTTTTTGTTCTTCATTACTATTCTCCGTATTTTTTCTCGCCAACTTCTTCGATACCTTAATAATCTTCTAATCATTAAATTGGTCTCCCATCTTGTTACACGAACCGCAATCAGGAATAATCACCCCTTAAGCCTTAGATCAACGTCTTCTCTCGCAGTTAAAAAAACGCCCAAAATATACCTTTGCGATTATATGTCACCGCGCTCTAAAAGATAGGCCATCCAGGATAAAAACCTAAAAAAAAGATTAATCGTCTCGAAGGAATATTTTTTATGTGCGGCTTTCTTGGAAAATGAGGCAGGGCGTCATAAGTGAACTATGAAGAATGAAATGGGGGAAAGAATGTCGAGGAGAAGAAAAAAAGAGGGGAGAAAAGTGCGTTTAGAGTCGCGGTGGAGGAGGGGGCGAAGAGGAGGGAGCCTTGTGGGAGGATCAAACGTCATCTGCAGGAGACCGTAATATGGTTTGTCATAAATCCGCAGAGAGGACGAGGGGAAAGGGAAGGGGTGCGTAGGGAAGGGATTCTCCGATGGGGTCATACCGAAACGAGGGAGAGGTAGCTAAGGAGCAGGAATAAATCGGGATGTTGGTTGGTCCCCAAAGCACAAAGGGGCGGAGAACGGGAATGAGGTCTGTGGCGGGTGATGGAAGGGTCGAGTGGCTGTAGAAGTGGGAGTAATAAGGGGAAGATCCTCTCTCCTTCACAGAGAACAGTTGCGAATTGTTCTGCGAAGCTTTTCGGCAGAGGCGAAAACGCACGACTGGGCGGCATAATTGAATATTGCGTGCGTTTGGAGGTTTTCATTACCGGTTGGGGACGCTTTTGACGCCGCAAGAGTTATCGACGATACTGAAGATGACAGATATCGTGTAATGGTCTACGTTTGAAGGTTTGATTGCATCCCGAAATGGGCGAGGGGCAAAAAAGGGAGTCTTCGTTCTGTTTATAGCGGTTTGAGAAGTTTTACCGGGTGCGATGGAAGTTTTTTAAAGCTAGTGAAGAAATTTCGATATTCGTGAACATTTTTCTCTCCACTATTTAGAATGAGCGTCTCTTGTTCCTATTAGCCAAAGGAAGACTTCGGTAATCTTGTTGCTCAATTCAGTAAATTAATGAGGAAGAATAGAAAATATGTAAAAAAAATACGAAGTGAATACTAAGAAAAATTTATTTATAATTTATTTTATTATCTGAAACATGGTTCAACCGTTAGTTTTTCAACAGTTAGTTGAAAAACAGGAAACTTCTGCCAAAAACAAAATATAGGATAACTTTCCGTTTTATTAAAGCAATTATTCGTTCTTTCATATATACACGAAATCATGCGGCTGTTACGCAACTGTTATTTGCGCTAATGTTAGTTAACTTTAAGCGAAACGATAACCTTCATTCCTTTTAGGCTTGAAATCAGAGGTAAAAACTTGTACAAATTTCTCAAAAATATTTTAATGCAAAAAAATTCGATGGAAGGTATGTTTAATAAACCACAAGAATAATTCAGCACACGACCAAAGTTTCATAGCGGCGCTCCATCATCAAATCGCTAGGAAACCTTGGTCGTGTGCTGTATCATTCTTGTATTTTAACATGTAAACATTTATTTTGTGGATATAATTACCAGAAAGTTAGACCTGATTCTGTATCGATTTTAGCGCGACTCGTGGTTGGCAGTTTCCGCCGACCTACGCCATCATCAGATTGTCTTCGACATTTTTATGAATATAATTAATTTTCTACACTCAACATCAGTCATTGTTTTCATTGAAATACTCAAGCCTTAAAAATTGCTTAAGAATATCCCTCTGGAAATATCGTCTTTCGCTAACTTCTGATTTCTAATGCACGCTTCTGCTTAGTTTCAGTCATTGAAAATGTTTCAAAAAGGCAGCCGTTTACTCTTTTCTCATTCAGCGTGTGAGAGCTCTTTAATTAACGGAAAGTGCACATCACAAATCGAAGTTTAGCCCAGTCCCTTTTTTCACTCGTCCGCGCTCCTAACCGTGATCAATACGAATCCCTCGCAATCCCTTTCTCATAAATTAATCACTCCAAAAGTCTCGGAAACTTCAACGTGCGAATTAAAATACTGCCATTCCGTCCGTAAAGTTTCGTTTCTATGACTAATCCATGCGCGTTGAACTTGGATCATTGTGTCTCACTTCCAAGCCTTGTAGAGCATTCTTGTCAAGCGCCCCCACCCCCGAATTCGGCACCGTTCCGCTCCCGTTTTGGGCATTAACGCACCTCCCTCGGATCCTCCTTGCCGCTGTCATCTTTCTCCCGGGGAGAGAACCTGGTATAATGCCTGACAATATCTTCTGCTATGCTTTCCTTCCGCATTCCCCCCATCCTGACCTCCAAGATCCATACTCTCACCTGCACAGAACAGCGCTTCCTTCCCCATTCTAACCCTACTCATCCCACGCTCACATTTCCCTTATTTACGACACCATAATCTCCATTCACAGCTTCTCAACTCCACTCTCTCCCCACTTCCATTCACCTCTCCAACGCATTCTCCGCTCTATTCTATTTGTCTCCCTATCTTCTCCATGTATCTCGCTGACTTACCCATCTCCTCTTCCAGTCTTTTCTCTCTCAAATGCCCTGCCAACCTTCGCGTCTGTTTCTAAAGCGTGCCTTAGTCTCCCTCCTTCTCTATCGTGCCATTACGAACGCTGAATTCCTTGCTGGGGTAGGATACTTCTACCGCCTTTGCACGATGAGAAGATATTTCTTATGAGCGAGATAAAACGCTTAAGGTAAGCTGCGCTACCGGTAGGAACAAGATTGTGCGTCAGTTTATTAAACCATCGCCGCTAATTGACGGAAGTGTGCTAGTGAAAACAAATCGGTTAGCGTATTTCTGTCTCGTAAATTCGTTTTTTTAGTGTTGAAAATTTCGGCTAAAAGGAAGCAGAGGAAGAACTTTCAAGTAAATGGGTCCTAGGGTGGGTATGCACGGAAAATGACATGAGAGAAAATATTCGAGAAAATTCAGAAATTTAGTGGGTCCTTTCGGTCGACATCGGAATACTGAATTCAGTCTAATAAAAGGAGCATAAGAAGCAGCAGTGGTGGAGACAAAGTGGGGTAAGGGTGGTGATAACCCCTTGATGAATAAATAAAATATTCTTTAAGGAAGGAATTTTATTCAAGTATGCTATTCATTGGCTGATCAATTAAGGTTTTTGTGTTATTATTTATTAATTTAACCAAAGTTTATCTAACTCACCCTAAAAAATTTAATTTCCTAATGAAATAATGAATTTAAAATTCCATGATCAATCCCCGTAAAAGTTAATGTGGATCTACTCTAGGTTGGCAGTAATAGTATTGTTATTTATATTCTGACCCAATCAGCCGCTAGTGACGTGTTTCAGGCTTCCTTCTTTTTTCTTTCTTCCGTTGGAAATCAAGTCTTCTATCCATAAGAATCACACCCGAGGGACTCTATCATAGCCTAAACACAGCTGTCGAATTTGAAATCTCCTCCAACAAGCCTAGCTACTCTACGTTGAACTACGAAAGTACGACTTTAATCCTACTTCGTGAGCATCCCAAATAGCACATCATTATTCTAAGTGAGGTCCACTCCTGGTTTCATCTTAAACACTTATGTAAAAGTCAGCATGTCAGATTGTATTACTATTGATACATACGCTACAGATAGACTAATAGTCCGGTGTTAACTTATTACTATTATAAAATTATTACAATACTACACTGTATAATTATGCAGTAGAATATACCATGCTAATTTCAATAATACAACATTTTCGCCTACACAGGGAATGTATCATCAAGCTACTTAGTGCACTATAATACGTATATTTTCAGGTATCAAAAATACATTATTACTATAAAAATATCTCGTAGCAATAAAAATACAGCATTAAAATACAGTTGTCTCACTTACGAATACACTAATTCATTCAAATTATTTTCCCTAAAATTAGGACATTTCCACTTGAAAAGTATTACTTAGTAGTAATTGTATTAGTAATGATATTAATATGTAGTAATATGTCATTACAAAGTGGAAGTAAGAAATAAGTCTATGCATAAAGAATTGTCCTTTAAATTCAATCTCTTATTATCATATTTTTTTCAGGATTCCTGGAAGGCCTTCACAGTTACAGAAGCGGTCCCGGGAACAAGTACCCACCGTATCTCACTCTACTAGGCAATCCCCTACTCCACCTGCACTTCGCCAAACAATACCTCTCTCGTCCATGCAAGTTCTATTTATTCTGTTTCGATACCTTTTGTGATTTTTAGGGAAGGGCTCAAAGACGACTGCACGCAATGTTTTCCGCTGTTTAACAACACTTATCTTTAGATACAAATTTCTTGATTTTGTAGAACGCATCACATAATGAATCATAAAGGTAAATGGAATCGAAAATTTATATGATCCCAACGAAATCAGTTCTCTTCCCGCAGAAGAAAATCAGCATCCCGATAGGTTACAACATCAAACTCAAAAAGTATCCATCCGAAAGATTTATTCTGCCGGGGCGTGCAGGGATAACAATCCGCCGCCGGCAATTAGAGGCGAGTATTAAGCCATCGATAAAGTTTAGCCTCGTCGATGTAGATTTAATGCCTTCCTTCCGTTGGGACATTTAAACCCAAATAAAAACCCAGGGATCAAGGTCTGCAAAAAATGCAACTCATTCGGGAGCCTCCGCCTCCTTTATTTCATGCGCCTCGGAACAATTTTTCTACTGCGCAATTCGACCTATATATCACCTAAACGGTCAAATAACTTCCTTGAGAGCCCACTTCCTCTCGCCCCGAAACAATTAAACAGAACGTTTCGCATCCGTCCGGAGCTGCACTGCCACGTCGGAGGAATGGGTAGGACTCTCTCTCCATTGCATCCAATCTGCTCGACTCCCCGTGCCCGCCGACGCTTCCCGCACCGCCCTTCCCATCGCCACCCGCTCCCTCCCCATCCCTTAAATTACTCAGGCACCACAGCTTAATCTTCTCATGCCACTATTCTGGTCTTACTCCTCTCATTCCTTGTGGCTAACTATTCTTGGTCGACTACGACGGGCCCAACAATTAGTCACGAGGAGGACAACAATGGGTGAAACTTGCTCCAATCGCCCGTACAATGGGGTTGACAAAGCGAGCTCGTGGGAGGGGGGATGCGGAGGTTCTGGGAGGTGTGGAGGGAGATACGGAGGCTCTGTCTCAAGCAGTGGGGTGTCCTCTATCTCGCGTTCTCTCTTCTCTCGTTTATTCCTCGTGCGAGAATGACCTTCTAGGGTCGTCGCGCGGGATTTCAGACCGCTTTCCGAGAGATTCGCGATAATGAGAACTATAGAGGGAGGGCGGGAAGCTCCTAATGTGACGTCCCCCGCGAGGCTTTTCTCTCCTAAGTCGTTCTCTTGTCTACTACTATTGTGTCCACGTGTATTGCTGTTATTTGTTCCCTTCATTGAAAGGAGATGAGATGCAGATTTAGAAGGTAAGATGTTGCTATGAGTATTTATTAAAGATGATTTCACCACTGCCGATAGGGAGGGATGATGGGCTTCACCTAGAAAAATGTCCACAGTAGTTAATAGATGGCGTGAGCGTTAACACTATGGAAGAACAAAAGACTCTACCCACACAGTTTAATTTGAAAGACTTGTTTCACTGCCGAGGTTTATCATCTGTCTGTAAAGCGTTGAGAGGCCAGTTGGGATCTCATCCCCTCTACCATCAGCTATGAAGAGCTAGGAGAGGTAAGTTAGGTTTATTAGGGAAGATGAGCAGTAAGGTAGTTTGCCCTTACTTTTCTCACAGGGCCAAAATGCTATAAGCGGAACAAACCCACGTTAGTGAAGCACAAAACCCTACACTAACACGTACTCTACATAACTACATAACGTCTACCTCAGCAGATTTCATATCATCACAGCAATGAGCAAGACAGAGACGAAAGTAGGTAAGAAACACGCTTATCTTTATCCCTTACCAAAAGATAAATGGGATATACCTCATTCAAAAATGTGTGATAGCAGGGCCAGTTGCAACATGAGGTGAAAGTCATTTTGATATTTTTTTCTTATCAAAGGATGCTTTCCAGGATGTGTTTCGGAGAAAATTCAATTGATTGCCATAATAATTTTGTAGGCCACTAAATGTGTAGTAATGTTTCAAATTTTTAACAATATTTTGATTTGTACCTATTTAATTCAATGTATGAGAAAACTTAATTTTCATTCTCATTCGAATTCAATTATTAAAAACAAAAGTCTCTTGTTAAGAACCGTTGCTTACTGCGGATATGTAATCGAAAGAAACGGTATATTTCTATACACGGAGAGGTGTAAAACATAGAGAAAAAGAAAAGATGTTGCTTAATAAGGGGGATATGGCGTGCACCAAGAAAAAAGTTTTCACGACTCTTTCTCCGTGAGAAAGATTCGTGAAAATATTTGAGAAGACGCGGACTCAAACTCAGATCTTTTACTTGCTGAACAAACCATTGGGTTATCTCGCGAAGAAGTCACAAATCGTTTTTTGGGAGAATTTCAAGAAGGTAGTTCGTCCGAATTTTTAGTAATTTCATCCTTAAATTTAAAAGAGAAAATAATAAGATCATAATTTGATTTTGCTGATAATATTAAATACAACCACCAGGAAATTATCGAGCATTTCAGAATTTTTAAGTATGCAAACATGAATTGGTAATACTTCCTTTTGCGAGTGTATATAGTATAAATTTAAATTACCTTTTTAATTCTTAACTTCTCAGTAAATGAATTATAAATAAGAAATTTATCAATTTTAAACTATTCTGTTTATTAAATTGACGATTTCAATCAAATTCTTACACCCACGAAAATTATATTCTTATGATGTATTATCTAAGGTCCATATATAATTTGCGCTGTATAACTTGTAAACTACCACGTTTTCTTCGATTATACCGATGTCTGCCCCCGGCATTTATAGGTAAGCAATCTAATCCCTCCGCAACCGCTTATGGGATATTACAAAAGTTCTCTTTGAGATGCATAGTTCCACTCTAGAAATCTTTTAGTTCCTGTTCAGCTTATATGGTATGCAAGTTAGATTCCATTCAAAACTTAGAGATGTAACAGTTAAGAATGGCGAGCTGAAGTAATTATGGTGGAATTCTGCGCAAATTCAGAATAGCCTGAATAGTTTAGCTAGGTAACACCAATCTTTATATATAGCCATAGCGGAATTTAATTGTGAATCCAGTTCCAATTTAATTGAAATAATATTTGAGCATATAATGCGCCGTTGGAATAGATAAAATAGACAGAAACAAAATATTACAAGTCTCAAGGAATAAACGGAGGTGCAAGTCTAACGTGAGCGGGTCTCGAATCCGGATCTTCTACCTTGAGAGCGGCAGTTCCAACCAATTGATATATCTCGTAGGAAATCTTCTCTCTCTCAATTTGTCATATTAGCCATTCGGATATCGGAAATCCCGGGTTCGAGACCCGATCTGGTCCGAATTTTCCACTTTTGTATATACTTTAGTTTTCCCAGACCGTACACAACATTAATCATGTTAATTATCTACCAATTAACATCCTACTGAGCAGGCCAGCACAAAATACGGTCCGCGGGCCACATGCGGCCCGCTAGGAGCTTCAGATCCGCAATGAGTTTTAAAAATTAGCTTTGTTTACGAAATTTGGTAATTATTTAAATTTTTTGGTTGAAAGGCAGTAATAAAAGAGAGGCTAACGGAAATAAATCCTAATATTATCCACATCTCATCGAACTCTAAACCTAAAGAAAGGAAAAATTCACATGACATGTTATCAATAAAAAAGGGCTACTTTCAATCAGAAAGTAACTCCCATTTCCATTAACATTTCTCTATAATATCTCCGCTATTTAAACAATACAATTCTATGCTGATAAGAAATTATGGAAAATAAATTTTTAAAAGTTTTAATTTTGTCGACTATAATATAGTATGCATGGCTTCGAATTTCCGTCTCTGGAGGATTTCATATTTTTATGTTTAAATAAAATTCTTTGCGAATTATAAAAATGAGCTTTATTTTTCCAATATTCTTCATCAGCGGCCCGCGATCGTTGATCCATGCGGCTCTTCAATTCTTTCAAGTTGTGTAGTCATGCTTTCAAGGAAAATTTCAAGATTATAATTCATAGTCTCTTGATTAATGGCATCCAACATTGCGATACAAACATAAAATCCGCTAGATCACACCTGATTAAACAACCAACCAATGGAACACTTCAAAATATATTTAAAACTACGAATTTTTCGAATATTAATCAAAACAATTATAGCCTGTCCTCATTTGAGTTTTTATTATGAAGAGTGTTTTCAAATAAACCTTGGAGTGTCACATAAAATTTAATCTAAGCACCAAAATTGCCTTTTTTTCGGATCACAATTCAAATACTGTATATTATAAACGAATGCTTCTATTTTGACATGTATATTACAGAGCTTTAGCTAACTTTTCCTTCCCCAAGAAAGCACACGAAAAGTGAGATTTCCTAAATAAACACCAGAATTGCTCACAGTTTGCTCCGAGAAAGTAAATTAGCCCCCCACTCAAAAAGTGCATTTTCCTGGCTGATGAAACTAACCCAATTCGCGCACGTGTCTCGATAGCCCCCGGAGATAACAAAGCCAAGCGTTAGATAAAGTTACGGCCAAATTTACTTCAATTAATTGTCTCTCTCTTAACCAGATTATGAGCAAAATTAAAAACGTTCCGCTCAAGTCCTCGCGAGGCGAACGAAAGATGGCTGCTTTTTCGAGAAATTTGCAAAATCGGCCTTTTTTCGGGGCGATATGAAGCCGGTAAATGTAAATATCGCCATCCCGTTTTACGGCGCTTCTTAAAAACCAGCGCGGCTTAACGTTTAAAACAGCCGCCGGGGGAATTCATTCGGAATTAATTCTCTCCTTTGGATACAACCTCGGGCTTGGGAATCACGTGCATGTAGATCGCTTTCATATTTTCGGTTAGCCGTTTTCGCCGAGGAGCTCCCTCGCCCGTTTCCTATGGCTCTCTTTCCGCGATCACATTGGAGAGAATTGCGCACTAGGCGGCAGTCGTCTTCGCCGCCACGGCCTGCACTTCGGCAAGCGCCCCGTGAATGCCCGCCACCCGCATTACGCTCAAGTGTGCCGTGCGGAGGGGCTCTCGGGGGCATACGTGTACGCGATGAGGGCGCAGCCAAGGAGAACGAAGGCGGGTAAAAGGAGTGCGGGAGTAGAGGCTCTCGGGGCGACGAAGGTGGCCCGTGGGGCATAAAACGAGGGTCACGAGGGCTCAGAGAAGCCATCTTCGATGGACTTAAGGGAATCGTGCATACTTAGCACGGAAGGTGTGGGAGAAAATAGCAGTGTCGGGAAGAGATGGAGAAAAGGTAGGGGTTGGGAGAGGATTACGACTCCCTCCCTCCCTAAGGCTCTCTCTTCTTCAAGTAGGGTTTAGAAGTCTCTTTAGAGGTGCTGAGTCGGTTCGTAAATAGGAATCGCGGAGGAGGGGAGGGAGCGCAGTTTCACGATGTGAAATTTTTGGAGAAAATGGAACGAGCGAAAGACGTCGACGGCTCGGAGGCTAGGAATAAGTTATTCATGAATTAGCGCTAGCCTTTCGGTATAACATGAATGATCAACATCGGTAGATTCTCTCTTGCATTGCATGATGTAAAAATGATGTATGTACACCTTGAAAGACAGCTCGATGATTGTTAATGTCAGAAGTGAATGATATATGGTACGTAATTACTTTATTAAATATATAATTTTATTACTACCTGTACTGTGAAACCTAAACTATTTGCCACATACTTCTGCTACTACACATCTAGCTTGTAAAAATGTTCAGAGAATAAATAATTATTATAAAAACGATTAATATTTTATATCGTGTTTTATCATTACTCGTAATGCATAACATTCTAAATAATTTCAAGTAACATGAATGATAATTAGGTAATGAAACCGAAAGATGAAAACATTTTTAGAAGACATACATTTCTTAATATATATTTACACAGCTGTGGTCCGACCTCCTAATTATGTGCCATTTGAACCGCAGGATAAAACACCTTTGGACACCTATGTATTAATGCATTGTAATTATGCAAGGAACTACTACATAATAACTTTAATTAAATAGTTCCTAAATATATAATTAAATATCACCTTACGTTGAACTAAGAGAGACTGCAATTTTCACGTAAGATGTAATTTAACGATCGGTTTGGACTAAAAATATTTTAGGAGGTTTCGGCAAGATTTTTTTAGCTTAGACCAGGCGTTGGGTTATATCTCACGTGGAAAATACAAAGTGATTTTCTTTTTCTTTATTATGTCTTTCCCCGAAGTTCGGCCAGTGATAAAAGACTATAACCTTACGTTGAGTTCAGTGGAAGTGGGAAGATAATAATAATAGTATTCTTATTGTGATTGAAGGGAGAATGAGAGAAAATGAGCCTTTGGCATTTTTGCAAGTAATTGACATTTTATAAAGTATAAATATTTATAAAACTATTATAATAATATAATTTTATTATAATGCATATGTATTTGCAAATATTATTTTCTGTGTAGTTTTATTGATGTGCCTGGAAGCCTTCGTCTAAATATCTTCGTTGGAGACAAACTGTTTGTAACATCAACTAAATATTGCAAATTTTAATGAAAATCTAGCACAGCTTTGAATCACTTTTCGTTTCATTAACAACTGAATACAAACATTGATTCAACTTCATGGAGTTTCGTTATTTCGTGGTTATACACACTAAAAACAAAATATCGATTTCCTCGCTTATGTTGTATAGCGAGTTGTATGGCGTGGCATATGAAATATAAAACAAACAAGATGAGCGAATGAAAATTGATACATCAATACTAGAATACCTCTTCAAATATTTATTTATGAGCCTAAATATTGTAGGTTTGCGATTGAAACAACCACAAAATGTACGAAATTCACTGCATTCCTACTCTGAAAAGCAATCCTATTTAGCGCTTTAGATATTGAAGAGAGACTGCAGATAGAAATTGGATAAAAATTGGTTTATCATTATTGACAAGCAATTAAAGCCATCGTTGAAATTGAAAAGAAAACATTTCGTGATTCCTACTACATTCAAGCAAACTATCAATCAGATTCTATTTCATTCCTCAAAAATCAGTGTTTAAAGTACTCTGCCATGTATGTCCAAAACTTAGGAGCAAAACTATCCTAGGTGAGAAATAAATCAAATTTCGGGAATATAGCAGTTTCAATAAAGTTAAAATTTCTCATCAACAATCTCAGCTCACACCACCACCCTCATTGCTTCAAAATTAGCTTTGAATCACATTTAAGCTCCACTGCTGGATATTTGTAGAGCGGGCTTTCTGAATAAGATTTTCATTACGAATTTCGTACTTCTCCTATACCTGCCAACCTTACTGACACTACGACTGGAATCGTAAAATGGAAACAGGTCACTGGATTTTTCACCTTCCCCACACACGACCACAGCGTCTCTCTCCCTTTCCTTCCATGTAACTCCATAGCACACAATCCACTTAGCAGCGGGTGGGAAGGGAAAAGCGGGTAGTAAGCCCTTCACGAGGCTAATAAAGTCGCAATCATAAGCGAGATGTTTCAGTCAAGAGAGGGAGAGAGAAAGAAGGAAGAGAGAGAAAAGAGGAAGAAGAATGTGAGAAGGAGGGGGAGGTCCCTTCCCCTTCCCTCTCGTACGCAACCTAGTGGTTCCCTTTCCTGTCACCAGGCGGCGCAGATGGTCACGACGGTCTCTGCAGTCGATCTCCTAGCGATTTATGACCATGGCGGTCTTGAAAAGATGGCGGATAGAGCGCCAATTAATGTTACAGACACGGCGGGGTACGTTGAGAGAGAGGTCCGGGGCTCTTTTCGTGTCGAAGCAGGTCTCGACGGTTATAAGGGCGTCTGCAAGAGATACAATGCCTCTTCTATCTCATCCTCTCATAACTGGCCTTGTCTGCGGAATTTCAAGAATAAAGCGTTTTTCACCCGGTAAAATACTCCCATTAAAGGCACAGCGTCACGTAGATGATAATATTAAAAATTTGATATGATGATAAAATATTCCTCCATTAGGTTTTATTATAGTCGAGGAGTTCGTCTGGGGTTGGACGGTTAAGTGAAAGTTTGAGGAAACGAAAAACGTTTCCTTAGACTGCTGTAAATCATAAATGCTTACTAAAAGAAAAACTAACTATTAGGCATGCATTAGTTAATGTGAAATTTGATTGGAATATTGTGTTATTTCAATTCCGATTTTTACAAATTTCTGTGATTGCAACAATTTATACACATAACATTATTTACTTAATTTTTTCACTTCTTGACATCCAAAACGTTGTTGATCTCATAACAATTTTTAAGTAACAAAAGTAACGATGAACAAGATTGCAAGTTATCAAGAATCATGGTAATTCAATTTGGAAAATGATGGGCAGAAAAGATCTCCGCAAAGATAAATAAAATCATAGAATGTAAATAAATGTATTCATAGAATGTAAATAAATAAATAAATTATTTCAGGTGAAACGATGATTCATTTGCAGGAGAAAAAAAACTAGAGGGATTTTCCTTCAGAGGATAATGAAGCAGCATTGGTACCTTTTTTAGATCTTTAAATCTGCATAACACCTTCTCTGGGAAATTGTTGTTTATTATAATTTTTCTCTCTTTTATATTTCAAACTGATATCATATAAAGGTACTTTTTTAGGCAAAATCGATTTATTTTTCGAAGTAAATCATTCCATGATAAGATTCACGTATTCATCAGCAAATCTTCGTTCCTCCGCAATAAAATATTACCTGCATTACCGCAATTACATATTAAATATTAATTTAAATAAATATTATTTATTTCAATTCCTAAAAGCAATTAAAAGAAGAATTCACATTAAATTTATAATCTGATTGCTACTAAGCGATCCTCAATGTTTATAAAGCGTCCCTCGTATTCTAACGCAATTTTTACCTCGTTAACACTTGATACAACTTTTGAAATACATGCTAGTTTCAATGTTGATTAAAATTGCACTCATTGGCGATTCAATGATATGATTTTAATTTTAACGTTTCATCATATTTGAAAACACTAGAAAAAGAAAAGTTGAACCCTAAAATAGTAAAAAGGCGTTTTTTTGTAATACTAAGCATTTGACTGTGAAGATCAGGAGAAACTATATTCACACTTTTAAAACGGCCAAACGGAATATCTTTAACCAATTATTTCACACATTAAAAAGGTTTCAAGTCCATTTTGACGAGCGTAAGAGGATGATAATATGTGACGTCCTGCTTGACGAACATAAAAGGATGTTTGGAAATCAAAATGCTCGTTAGTATCCTTATTGTGGGAAAGGATCAAGAAAAAATAATCTGTAGCATACAAAGGCAAGCATTAATTCTTACCTTGATAGATATGTGGCAAATAAAATTCCTCCTAAATCGCAAATTCTAAGTTTTAGTAAATGTATCAAAGAATCGATAGTTGTGGGACGATGGGGCTTTTAAGCTCCTCTCGATATTGGTAATATCGAGCAATTCCTTAGTTTTTGTCTTCAAAGCGAAAGAAAAATTAAATTGACGTGCTTCTCTCGACCTTTTAATCTCTATCTCCTCCTTTGAAAACATTAATTGCATATTTTTTTCTAATTACATGCAATCGTAAACCTCTCAAAGCGATCAAAGAGTCGGTTGTGAGGTATTCTGGTTGATGATACTTTATTTTCCGAGTAAAAAAGATTGCAACAGACTGGAAGCTTACGAGGAGCTAGTAATTGAATGAATCTCATCCATCCTAAAAATATCGGTTTAGCAATATTCTTCTGATAACACTATTTACGGTAACGGTATATAGAGAGATGATTAAATCACTCATGTTTAACTTGAATGAATTATCAAAATTGCTTCCTACTAAAAAGAAACTTTGAAGAAACACCGTCTGATTCATGTGAATGTAAAAGGAAGTTAAATTGAGATATGAGTTTATCTTTTTGATGACCATATTTCTGGTAATATTTCAGTATTGTTCCATTCAATTGTGAGACTTCATACAATCATCTCCAAGTAGCAAAAGCTAACCGAACAATGCACGAATGTTGGTTTGAGTTTCTATTTTTTTCGTACTTTAATTCAACTTTATAAATGGAGGAGGTATCAAATCGGATACCTAAGTTACAAATGGATCAAAATAATACGAATATTATAAAGTTCTTTTCCATTTTTAGTTAGCTTTAATGTTTTTCGACGGAATTATTCGGAACTGTGTTGGCTTGAACGTATCATTATGTCGGTTTGATAGTTCATCTCTTAAGTTGTTTTCTCTCGAAATATTTCTATTTCTTTCATATTTCATAAAAATAAATTAACTCATGTCGTGTCTAAGCAAAATACAATTGAGAACTAAATCTAGACTAATAATTAAAAGAACGACAAAGTGTCTACTTGGCGAAGTATTTTATTCATAAAATCTCTCCAAACTTTGGTCTTTAGATTAATTTTATGTCTAATAAATTTTTAACCACCGTAACATATTATATTTCGATAGCAACTATTTAAATATTTAGATGTTATATAATAGGCATGATTATTCCGAGATTTAAGAGTTAAGCGTCAGATAAAGAGCCTTTATGAACATTATCTACGCTGCAATGTTTGGAAATGGCCAGCAATACGTTTAACACCTTAAAGGAATACACGGGTGTATTTCAATTCCTATATTCTATTATATGCCAGAACTCACTTGCTATCGATGTAACTACTTTGGAAGCCAAGCAAATATTTTTCAAGGGAGCTCGTCTATCAAGCAGATGTATCATTTCGTATCACACTTCTACTCCATAGATGGAATTATCTCCCGTTCCATTTGCACAATGAACACTGATTTTCTGAAGCTGTATTTTTAAAGGTTCATCAACATTTCATTCAAAAGACGCAAAGGAAAAACTCATATCCTCCTTTCCTATCTATTACTTTGAGAATTCTAAGTTAGCATCGGTTCCAGTATTCCCTAGATGTTGGAGTTTTGATTTTTCAAGTAAATAGACCTTCATTGCGCAGAAACACCATCAATTTGACCTCAGTTACTTCCTTGATATATTGAGTACTAAAGGTACAGATAATTTAAATTCTATTNAAAATAAATAAATAAATCACTATCAAAGGTCAGTTATCTTATCTAACCGGAAGTAAAATTTATTTTTAAATACAACCTTCTTCATTGCTTGTCTAATATGAGCATAATTCTTACTCAGATTTTAAAATACTCGGCAGAAATTAAATGGTTGACAAGCTGAAATCGTATGAATTGTGAATCGTAATTCATCTTTGAATTTCAGTGTTATATAGCATTTGCTCTACCAAAAGAATGCATTAAAGTAACAGTGATGTAAATGATGCATACTATACTTACTGAAGAAGTTAGACAAATCTTTTTCGTGTCGCGGCACGACCTTCTACAAATTTAAGCCAGAGTGAATCAGTTATTAGTGAGTAAAATTACGTTTTTCTAAAAAGAAAAATTTATTTGGAATTCTGAGCATCAAGCAGTAACCTCGTGAATTTTTAAACCCAAAGTTGACTACAAAACAGAGAAATTTAGATATGATAGTGAATCAAGATGGAATTAATTTTAAGTCAAGCTCTGCATTATTTAATGTAGGTAAGGAATGGTTAAGAGCAGCTATTATGAAATATTTAGTGTTACATTCCACCATCAATTTGACCTCAGTTACTTCCTTGATATATTGAGTACTAAAGGTACAGATAATTTAAATTCTATTTAAATTATTTTCCAATTCACACTCAAAAGTTGGATCGCTCGAAGGAAAATATTTTTATGCGAATTTCTTATTTCTATGAATAAAACTGGGCATACAATTCTGATTCTTCCGAGGTTAAACCTAATTTTTTCTTCAAACAGAAGAAGAAGCTACTTCAGTATAACTTTAAAGAAGATATTGCATTATTTTAAATTCGAAATATTTTTCTCATTCCAAAATAATTTGAGATTTTTAGCGATTATTTTTCTCTTTGAAAAGACGCTAAATGAGGGTTCACTTGGTGGTATTGGTCTTCATAGAAAAATACCTGGAATAGATTTATTTTACCATGATATTCTAATTCTACAGCATTGGTTAATTGATAGAATAAATGGTTAATTCTCGGGTGGCTGCACTAATGTGTTATCAAGTGTTGCGATAGTTTTGGCCAGCACTGTAGCTCGTACTTACTGTTCACCTTCAGTACGAACATTTTCTTAAAATATTATTTTTATTCTCGGGCACCATCCGCTTGTTTTAAATAATAAAGGAGTATTAAGTTCACAAAAATAATAGTCCACTTTTATCTTGAATTCATTTCGTAACATTGATAGGTGCCTAGGACTTAAAATTTATTCTTCGTTGGGAGATACGAATAAGAGCTAACAGAATCTGCACTAGAACTGCTTTTCTAACCCTAAATCAAACACTACAACAACCCGTTTCCCATCCTCCACACTAATAATTTGAGCTGCTGTCCTTCACGTCAACACCTCGTAGTACGCAACACTCTTCTGCATCGACCTCTGTATAGTCGAGATTTTATTTTTCAATTGCTGTGAATTCTTTATATCAATAAATGTAGTCAGTTGTGTTTCAGGAGAATGAAGAAACAAGAAATACACATTAAACGATTCTAAGAGAAAGTAAAAAAATATTACACAACAATGAATTCTCAACACATCTTCATGATTTTTCCTAGCGTTATTCGTTATATTATAGAAAATATGAAACTTAACACACCCACCTTAAACGATAAATATTTTGAAATGTGTAATTGAGTAATGTAATTTCAGGTAACCCCTAAGCACATTTCTTGTGCGGTACCTATACGAGCATTCCCCGTTTCCTTTTATGCTTCTTTTCTTTTTATTTGCTTTCTTTTGTTAAGAATATGTGTATGCAAAAGAGTGGAATAAACTTTATTATTATTATTGTATTATTACCTCAGTGTTTACACATATTTGGAAAAAAATGTATTTGTTAGATCTCATTCCCTCTATAGCATTTTTATATGAGATTTATTAAAATATTTTCAAGGTGATCCGGCTTAAGAGTTCGCGAGAATTAATTTCTAAGCATTCATATGTCATGATAAGCTCAGTGTTTGCAAATTTTATTTTTAGAATTTTTAGAATACTTTCTTGATTTTATAGCCTACCTGTTTAGCAGTTTTGAAGAAATGTACAATAACATCTGCTATACATTATTTACGTAAATGTATATTGTGTGTGATACGACATGAGGTATGCGATCATCCAAAATTACGTCAAATACTTTTAATTGCGTGAATAGGCTGTCTCTATGCAGAAAAGGAATCCACGTAATAACTTATCGCTCCTTAAAACTCAGTATATTGCGTGCAGACTAAAACTTCAAGTCAAATTGCCCTAAAACTCGACGAGTAAGCCGGAATCAAATCAATACAGCGGAATTTTTTTCCAATTTTAAGAAAATTATCCAGGCAATTCCTAAGCGGAAAGGGTTTCCTCTGGCTGATAACTGCAATTGCAAAATCGCGGCAGAGAATCTATTAAGTTTTTAAGAGAAGGGTAGAGAGACGGGGGGAGAGGAAATTGATGTATTCTGGTCGAGTTAGGACGCACCGACGGGAATAAATGGATTCTTGATTGCTATCTCTTAACACGGAGATTCGCTTCAGAGTAAGATGAGAATTTTTCCGGGCTTAAACCGAATATCACATGAATCGACATACTCCCATCAGTCGATGCCAATTTATCTGAATTATTTAGTTTCAATGGAATAGTTTTTCCGAGAATCAAATGCGAATATCAGTGATTGGTGAGGTTTACTCTCTTTCACTTCAATTTAGCAATTGCTGGATCAGAAAATTCACAGCAAATATTGGTTCATTACTCAAATTTATTAGATTAATAGAAAAAGAACAAAAAGGCAAGCGAAAAATACACAAAAGTCTCTGATGTAATACTTCAATCACGTATCCCAGCGCAATTGAAAGAAGAGACATTTCAGATATGATCGGCATTTGATACGTATTGTAATGCTCATTTTCACATTAAGACTTTTCGAAACTGGACGAAACTCTTCGATTTGAAATTCTAAGCTCTTTACTTCTTAACGAACACTTATTTAAAGATTACTTCATAATTGGTACTGACTATCCGCTGACATAACCGTTATTTTGAATAACAACAAACTCTGTGTTGAAAGCTTACATAACCTAGCAAGAAGTTATTTTCAGTTAAGATGTCAGTTTTTTTCCTCTCTAAAAAAATAAATAAATAAATCACTATCAAAGGTCAGTTATCTTATCTAACCGGCAGTAAAATTTATTTTTAAATACAACCTTCTTCATTGCTTGTCTAATATGAGCATAATTCTTACTCAGATTTTAAAATACTCGGCAGAAATTAAATGGTTGACAAGCTGAAATCGTATGAATTGTGAATCGTAATTCATCTTTGAATTTCAGTGTTATATAGCATTTGCTCTACCAAAAGAATGCATTAAAGTAACAGTGATGTAAATGATGCATACTATACTTACTGAAGAAGTTAGACAAATCTTTTTCGTGTCGCGGCACGACCTTCTACAAATTTAAGCCAGAGTGAATCAGTTATTAGTGAGTAAAATTACGTTTTTCTAAAAAGAAAAATTTATTTGGAATTCAGAGCATCAAGCAGTAACCTCGTGAATTTTTAAACCCAAAGTTGACTACAAAACAGAGAAATTTAGATATGATAGTGAATCAAGATGGAATTAATTTTAAGTCAAGCTCTGCATTATTTAATGTAGGTAAGGAATGGTTAAGAGCAGCTATTATGAAATATTTAGTGTTACATTCAGTGTTGAATAGATTACAGTGTGATGAATGACGGTAGGCCAATGTAGTCTATCACAAAAATTTCATGAGAATTTAGAATACATATAATTAAAATGAAATACGGAAAATGTTCTGCTTCATTATTTTAAGTGGTTATGTTCATATTTAATTTCATAAAATCGTTTCATTCTGTGTATGAATCTGAAAATAACTTACGTTTTATATCACATCGAGTCCAAGCAAGGATAAGATTAGCTAAATTAGGCCTACGACAATTAGGAAAAACTCTTATAATGACGTTCCTTAGGTAGGGTATTGAAGATTATTTTCTCTTATATAGCTTAAGAATAAGAGTAAACCAATGCAAATACAAGATGAATCAATCTATAAATCGCAGTGTAGGTAGATGCTATGAAAAGATTCGAGAGCAATGTTACTTCAACCTTGGTCAGGTCCATTTGAAATATGCGCCAAGAGTAGGAGATTCAGCAATTGAAACTTATACCCCCGTAAACTCGATAAAGTGCAGCGGCCGGCGATACGGTTTGTTAAGAAATGTTACGACAAAAAACCAATCGATCCGAAAATGCTTTCAGATGCAGGTTAGGGATCCTTGAAAGGAAGTAGATTAGAAGATAGCAATGTTTTGATAAATTCAGAAAAAGTACATTAACAGAAGACCCCCTGCTTTGGCAAATCTGACATTGAGCGTAAAATAAAAGAAATGGATGAGTGACAAGTCGCGTTTGGGACTCATTCTTTCTGCGATTAACGATACGCGATTAACAATAAGCTAAAGAGGTAACTCGAACGATTGGTGTTTACACCCGCTGCCTAACGTCGAAATGCGGATTGCAGGGTACTTATGTAGATGTAGAATCACACAAGATAGGTATTAAGTGTTCTAACAATATATGATAACTTATTGGCCGTTATTTTGTTTACCTTTAACTCTTTTCGACCCTTTGCGAATCAAAAACAGGAAAGTTTATAGCTCGGTATCTCTTAAAAGAGTTTTACTACTGCGACAATAAAATCTAGCCCTTGGATTCTCAAATGACCTACCATCTAGGAGGAAAAAACAGCCACCTCAACTACGCGATGATAAACATTTCACCTAAACCTGCGTTAGGCAACGACCTTTATGTAACTACTACCGCAAGTCAACTTATCTGTCAACCCAGCGGAAAGGAATCGAAGTACTCCTTCCCGGCTCTATTAATCAACGATTAGTTTACTCGAAAGAAATGGGTTATGTACGACGTGGAGAGCGATTCGACGCATATGCCGTTTTTCGGAATCGGAAGGTGTTGATATTGCATTTTTTTCTTCGATCTCCATTCCGCCAATAATCCTCCGTCCCTTCCTAAATAAATAGCCCAATAAAGCAATTTAACGGGTCGAGCGAAGTTTTTCTCATTTTTTTACCTTTCCCTCTAATGGCGAAAATCGAAAATTACCTCCCCTCCCCACTTTCTCTTTTCTCTTTCGCTCGTAAAAAGCTTCACGGGTTTTATGTTTCCCCATGGCGATATTTCTTAAGGTCGTCTTTTACTATCAGCTCATCTACTCGGCCGTTTCCGATAAGTTTCTGCCTCTCTCTTTCGGGACTTCCACGCTCTTTCTTTCGCCCCAAAGCTTTCTTCTCGCCCGTTTTCTTCTCTTCACACACTCGCCCACGCCGCATTCTCCTTGTCTCGCTTTTCTCCACGGGTAATATCCCTGAGCGGCGCGAAGAGGCTGTCATTTCCAAATGGAATAGTGTGAGAAGAGGGTAAAATGATGGAAGACTGGCGGGGGGAAATGGCGGCATCAGGATGGGACAATGGCGGGACTCAAAACTTTCGCGCTGGAGGAGGACTAGTGCGGATTCAGCGAGGCGGCTGAGACTGACGATTGGAGAGGGAAGAGTGGTGTGGGGTGGGTTGAGATTTCGTTGGGAAGATACCGGCGGTGCAAGGTTAGGCGGAGAAGACAGAAGCGGAAGACGTATTCGTCGGAATAAGAAAAAGGGAAACTCCCCCGCCTCCCCAGGCGTAATCTTTTATAACTTTTTGTTCCTCTTGACGACCAATGCGTGCTCGCGAGGAGCTTTCGTGCGTGCCGAACGCGAGATTAACGCGGGCTTGCGTGCGTAATGATCTTCGAGATACTTTTTCTGCGTCCCGGTCCCGATGGTCATTAGTAAAAGTCTGAAGGTTATTACACGAGTGGCGATCAAACGAATAATAAACGATGTTGGTTTATCGGACGGAGCGAGCGGGGGGGATCGGCGCGGGGAGCATTTTGTTCCAGAGATGGCTTAGTCCATTAAGCGTGCGTAAGATTTAATTTTGATAAAATGCCCAAACGTTTGGAAATCCTCGGCTATAGCCCATGTGTCGTGGGGGGCAAATTAAGGACTCGAAATGGTTCGCGGATGCTTTCAAAAAGCTTGTAAATTAGTTTTATTGCGACGGTCAAAGGGATTTTCCGTTGAATTTATTTTCATTGACAACGAATGAGATAGTTTTTCCGAAGATAACTTCGATAACAATATACCTATCATTCGAAAAGATATTCCTATAGTAGAAAATAAACTTTTGCATTGCAAAATCAATATTTTTAACAGAAGAATTTGAGTTTTATGTTTCGATTTACTTGGATATTATAAGAATTTGAAATGAGTTGGTGAAAATATCGCCCTGTGAATAAATCTGATACACTAAGAAAGGTATGTTGTCTCCTTCACTATATTGCCTCAAATTTAAGTCTCGAAATAAATTCCCATGATTTTTGTTAAATATTTCTGATTGATTAGGAAATGCTAAGCACGGTTGTCTTCATTTCAAAATTTAAATTTATAATTTATTTATAGTTTTACTATCCAAGTAAATTTTAACTTCATCTAATATCCGTCAACTGAATATATCGAGGTTCTACTTTCGTTAATCAGTGATCGTTTTAAATCTGGTGAATAATAAGAAATGTTCTGCTTCATTATTTTAAGTGGTTATGTTCATATTTAATTTCATAAAATCGTTTCATTCTGTGTATGAATCTGAAAATAACTTACGTTTNAGCACGGTTGTCTTCATTTCAAAATTTAAATTTATAATTTATTTATAGTTTTACTATCCAAGTAAATTTTAACTTCATCTAATATCCGTCAACTGAATATATCGAGGTTCTACTTTCGTTAATCAGTGATCGTTTTAAATCTGGTGAATAATAAGAGAGAAATGGTATCATTCGCCTATAATCTTCTAACAAACGGGTATAGAAATAAGCAGGCGAAAAGCAGACAGAAGAATAGCAATTTGCAATAATTTTCAAGAGAGATAAGAATGGCGCTTTTCTCTCTGTGTGGTCAATTATTAGCCATGACTTTAATTCAGATAATATTTAATCAGGCTTTCATCCAATCATAAACTATCACTGTTATATCTCATTCATAACATGGATAAAATTTACAATCATCATTGATGTCTTATTGGAAAATTGTAATATTGTAGTGTAGATTGTTTCAGAATAATGATTTCTTAATTTCCCGACAGCCGAAATTCGTGGAATTTGAAGATTGTATCTCACAAACTTCACTTCGTTGAAGAGCTTAGATAATTTATAGTTTAAGACAGATTCATCAATACTATGAGGGAGACTAGACCAATTTTTTCCAAGAGTCAGTAATTAGTTCCTTCGAATAAGTTTGTTAATTTGCTCATAATTAAAGCTCTTCTAAGTTGTGAGGAATCCATTATCGGTATTCTGCCGCTCCATATCCTCCTATGAGACGAAACCTAATAAATCCATAATTATAATCTTATGTAGTTATCTTTCATCTATTCATATTTCAATACAGTTTCCGAGATATACATTCCGTTTCGTAAGATAACCCTTATTTTTCTCGACCTAACCCCAGAGTTCCAGAATGTAGTCTTTTATCTGTCGAATGTTCAAGACTTTCTTATTGTCGCTTTTAGACTGTAAACGTGATCTTTTTGCACCAAAGTTGAATTATCTTTGTCAACGGAAGAAGGATTCCCCTTTCCTCTCTTCAAGCAAATGTGCATCAGATATCTTTATCATTTTGCAGTTTCCTAATTACATAATCCCCTTCATCGTTGAAGAGGAATACAACATACAACATCAAATTCATAAGTTAAAGTCATAAATCCGAGGTTAAGTACTAAGGTTAAGTACTGGGGTTAAAATACTAAGCCAAGCCTTTTACAAGTAATTTTAATTTATTTAGAAGTAATTTTAAGCCATGTACAATTGTACACAATAATTTAGAAATGTTTAACTATAAAATTATTGGTATACTTAATTTACAGTTTACAATATCATAGTATAAAACTTTACAAAATTCTCTCATTTCTATTTATGAGAGTATTGCAAGAAGGGGGAAACGTTCGAAAACTTAAATAAATAGTCCCATTTTGTTATCCCCCGATACAGAAATGAATGTTTGCGTGTGGAATTGTGTGGAACCTTCAGATTTAATCTCGTTATCCATTTGAAAATATACATAAGAAATTTACAGGGGCTTTTACTTTAATCTTAAATCCTTTAAGATCAAAAAATATCGCATTTCAAAACAGTGAATTTATTAACCACTATAATATGTGCTGTGTTCTATTTTCCAGCTTTTCCTTATTCGGTTGCTGTATCTTTCGGTACTTACACTGAAATTATTCATATCCACGTTTACCTGATAGTTCTTATCGGTATGTATCTTCTAGGAGTGATCTTACATTTGATCGTATAATATTCCAAAACCATTCAGACTTCTATCAGCGATAAAAGTTTCAAAATGATTAAAGCAGACGCCGTTCATGATTTTTCCGACACTCAATGGTAACAGAAACGAACTCCTGCGTCTAGATTCATCTCGGGGAAAAGATAAAACAGTATTATGAAAGGAGGATTCTCGAAAAGGAACTTCCTGCGTCACACCATCCTTGCAAGTTGCAAAAATGTCCTCCGCTGCAGCCTTATCGGACTCGACGAAGATATAGAGCTGTATAGCGTCTACGTGCTAAAGGTGCCGATAACTTGGTTCTATCGACCATTAACTTCGCATCCATTTTCTTTAGCAGTTGGCTTTTTCACCTCCGGACCATCACCCACTTCCTCCTTAGTTCTCTATTTTTCCCTTCCACTCTCCTGTCATCGCTATCGACTCCCAAGTCTCAAGTGTCTCAAGTTTTTTCCTTATTTTTCCACCTTCGCCGCCCCGAATCGAGACGATTCCCAATTTAGAGATTGGCATCATATAGGTTGCGAAGGCTTCTATATAGACTTCATACTGGACATACCAAGTTTCTTAGTCGGATTTAATACGTTCTCCGAAGCAAAAGTTACAATTTATATTTTACTTGTCAACGTAGCTACCTGGACAATCTTAAGAAATTTAATTTAATGTCCCTGCAAAATACTCGTAAACTTTTGATAAATAGGCGCCGAGTAATGAAGCAACGTTCAGTATTTAGAGTCAAGAGCGCGATTGGTCCCTGTTAAAAATCTCAAGAGAAGATGGTTAAATGAAAAAGTGGATTTATTTATAAAATAAAATCACTATTTATGTAATTTATCACTCATGATTAAATGCTTCTATTATTGCATTAATTTCGCTTGTATATGTATATAACATATGGCGATGAAAATAAGTACAATATTACTTATTTATTTCTGCTTGTAAGATATTATGTTATTACCTTCTGGCTACAATGCGTTAGGGTTTTGCAAATTCTTGGTAAAATTGCGGTTGATATCTACGATGACTTTCCATTATTCTTCTCTTTTCGGGTAAAATTTTTCGGCTGCAAAATACTCAATATTACAATTAAATTTTCATTAGATATACCAAAAGGCAATCAAGATTTTTCATACCTGAATCATGTTAATTGACATCGTGCAAAAATGAACATCATTGGTATTTAAGTTCTGTCTCATGGTGATGTAGATCAACTCTTCTAAAATTTATCGTACCACAATTCAGGTACTGTAACTAATTCTTACTTTTTTACAGACTTCGCATGTATTATCTACACTTGGTTCCAGTGTTGCTGCTACGCTAACATTGGTGCTAAATCGAGGTTTGACTGCATTTGAAAAATTTTCCATTAAAAGGATATTTCTTAATTTCCAATACTATTATGTATTTAAATCTAAAATACTTTCACATTGAAATGTGAAAGTGTGATATGATTTGAACGTATTAAAAACCCTATAATATATGCTGATTCATTAATCAACACAAATAATTAAAGAGAATAGCTAAGGAAATTGATCATTATTTCTCTCAATTTTACTTTTGTGATGATAACATTAGTAAGGATTGAGGAAGTAGATACTCCTCTGTGTATTTCCTTTTTTCACCTATTTAGAAGACACCGAATACATACGTGTATGCGATGCTTATGAAATATTTCAAAACAAAAAGAAGACATAAACAGTTTTGTTGCAGCGATGGAATACGGAAACTAATTATGTATGTATGTACATAAAAAGGGAAAAATCTTACATGTATATTCCACTAGGCATATTTTTACTCACGTGACCTAATTCAGTCCTCTTAAAAACGAGAACACGGGCCCATGTTTTAAGAGCGTGAAAGGCACATTCCTGCCTCAACCTTTTTTCAGGATTCCTCTTTTTCCGAAAAAAATCGTTTTCTACCTCCCAGCCATCTCCCCCTCCTTTTACCTCCCCCCGTCTCCTTTCACCTCCCCCTCCCTCTTACTACCACTTTAAACTTCAATCTCAATCTCTGCACCTCAGGTCACCGTCGGCTAAGACCAATTACTCCACTACTTCCTCTCTCTCGACGCTCTACCTACGCCGTTTCCAACTTCCACTAACTCACACCGCCGCCTCCTCCTCCTACCCGCTCTTTATTCCATTTGCAGGTCCAATTTTCCCACACTCCTCCTCTCCCTTACACTCCATCCCGTTCTCTCTACCGCACGCACAGGAACACACGTCGCTATGCGCTTTTTAGACGCTGAAGAGAAGTTTTCAAGCCTTTCGTGCAGCGAATAGGTCACCACCACGGGACACTTCCCAAAAGGGATCCAAAACCTCAGATAATTTTTAAAACAAAGAACTATTTTCTTAATTAATAAAGAATAAACCGATGAGAATGAATTGAATTGGAATTCAAAGAAATGATTTTGAAAGAAAGAAAGGAACATAAATAGTATGCTGTAGCCCGGACTCGAAACTGGATCTCTCAACCGACGGTCGGTCAATTTAACCATTTAGCCACCACGACAGAACTGCAGTGAAAGAGTTCTGCCGTACTAGCGTAACAGTTAAGGCAACTGAGCAGTAATTGAGAGATCCGGGTTTGAATGCCGGCTGGGGCAGAATTTTTCTCTTTATCTTTTTCTCTAAACTCAAAGACGTTTCCCATGGCTCAAGTGATTTTTACTCGAAGCTCCGTTGATCCCGTGGCGTTTTCTGCCTTGCACAATACCCTAATTTCTGGTAAATAACACGCACCAACTGGATAACACGCATTAAAAAATTTTTTTCACTGTGATAATGTACAGATAACACGCATTTCAAACATTTCTTCTGTGATAAATGCATTGATAACGCGCATTTCAAATTGTTATTTTGTTGACGAGAATGTTTTTCACTACTGTAATATTTATGATAATTACTCTTGTATTTTGAATGGAATTATTTGATTACGTTAACATTTACAATATGTTGGTTGAAATAAAATTGCCCTAGTACGAGAGTATATACTCCGTGACTTCCGCGATATATGACGTGTGTTGTTTAGTCATTTGTTTCCGAGTTCAATATTCAAGATATTCAATGAAACGAGATTTTCCATATCACGCAGTATTATTTTTCTATATTTCTTGTACAGATAACACGCATGTTACCAGGAAATACGGTAATAATAATGGAGTAATAAATAGTTGTCAAGGCGAGATTGATACTGATCAGTCTCTTCTTACTCTTAGCCACTCATCTCAGAAAATTTAAAAAGCAGTTTAAGGCAGGAAAGTAATTACGAAATAATCGAAAAGCAACCACGATAGTAAAGAATGGCCAATTTTTTACCGATAAGGGTGATCGATAAACATTTATCGATCGATAAATAAGTTTGATTACAATTAATACATGAAATATAAAATTTAAGTAGAGATATAACTTATGCTAAATAACTTACTAACGCTATGCTTTAACAAATTCATGGTAAACTTTCCTGCTAAAAACTTGAATTCGTTTCCTTCAGCTTTTGCTATTTTTGTTTTAATGACAAATGTATGTGCTGTATTTACGCTAAAGTGTAACATGTCCAATTGGGAGATGAAACGCTTACATACATAAAGAAAACTAACTTTCAAGGATATCCCTGCATTCACAAGCGCTACATTTTAAGTTTAGCGGAAGGATATCTACAGAAATTAACTGATTGAAGTCGGCAATAATAATCAATTTTAAATATTGAATAATCATTAATATAGTAGCGCTAATCCGTGGGATTCATGACAAAAACACGTGATATTTTTAAAAATGACAAAACATTTTGAATTTCAATAATATAGAAAAAAAATTGATATAAACATATAGAATAATGTAAAATTTATAAACCGCTAGTCGATAAAAGCGTGTGAAAAGGCTGCTAAACCAACGCGCAGTCATGTAGTTACATAAGCCCCGAATCTCTCTCGGCACCCAAGACGCAAAATGTCGTAGTAGCGACCCCGAACGCTCCCATTTAATCGGGTTGAAATTTACCCCAAAAAATCCCGGATCCAGCGAGTGGATTCGCTTTTCTCCACGGACGAACTTCCGGTGGCAAAGTTTTCCAACCGTTCCGGCCTGAAATATAAGGTTTTAAGCCGGCGGTCGCGATTACGATTCCGGCCCGTTCTAGTTTCCGCAAAATCGATCCAATCATTATCCACACTTGCCCGAGTCTCTTCCCGTCCTTAACGCACATAATCGATTTGCCGTTTCATAAACCTTTCAGTCCCCGAAACTTAAAAGCGGACTCCCGTTTTATTACTCTTATTCACGTCTTCCACATCTGTGTGAATCCGGCCGTTTCTCTCGACACCAAGTTTCCCTCCCAGTAATGATCACCTTACCCGCGTTACATAAACGTTGCCCTCCCTCAAAATCCCCTCGCTGTACTCTTCCCTCGCCGTGCCAGATACCCGTCTTTTCTCTCTCGGGCGTCCTATTTTTCCTAAAAAAAGCACAGGCTAGGCTTTATCTCCAATCTGCCTTTGCAGCCATCAATGTGAGCCTCCCGAAAAACCTCCCCTTCACTGCTCCCTAGGCCCCGTGCATACACAAAGAATTTTTTCCCACCTCGTGCTTGTTTTCGCCGTTCCCCTCTCTTCGCCGCGCTCCTTAACAATGCCCCGGCGCACGGCGGGAAAGTGGTGGGGGAAGGAGGATGAATTATCCCGAATCTTCTCTCGAGGGTTATTGAATGGAATTTGTCGGTGATGAAAAGAGGGGTGGTAGGTAGATAAGGTCCAATTTCGACGAAAAAATGCACGTTGAAGGTTGTTAGAAATTGCTTCCACCCAGGGCCAGCTTCAAGATTTGCAGCGTTTGGCGTAAAAAGGGAGGTTTATGGTCGCCACCTGCCACACGTACGCTCAGTGATGTTCAGAAGATCTCGTTTTGCTAGGATGTTGACATTTAAAACCATCCTTACATATTGCTCGGATATTAATTCGGGTCTATTTCATAATTAATTTAAAAAATCCTTTTTCATTATTAATTTTCAGTCACCTCTTTTAATTATCAATTTTTAATTACGAAAAGTAGCGCAGAAATATTAAATTTTGTTGGATGAACGCGTTAGAAAGAGCAGGAAATTTGATCTCAAATATCTAACAGATGTCACTACTCCATGCCGTCAGCAAATCTTGAAAAATCTATTTTGGTAATAAATAAGTGGAACAAAAATTACCAGTAATATTTAAGTTTTAAATAATATAAAAACTCTAAAAAACATCAATAATTATTATCTCCCAATGCGTATTTTGTAATCCAAGAAGTCATCATCAGGAGCAAAAGGAGACTGAGAAACAGCCAACAAGCGTGCCAAAAATCGTGAAAAAACAATCTCGTAACGAAATCCAGCAAACTATATACATTATTGTTAAAATAAAGGTCATACATACACTATTTATATAAATGTGTAAATTTAGAGATATAAGACCACTATTAGAATTGCTAATCAAATTAAGATTATCAATGGAAATATTACGTGAGAATTCTTCCATGTGTTCGGCAACACTGGATTCTGCTGGATTTAAAATATGAAAGGTTCTCTTTAAACTTGTGATATCCCTTCCTCTAGTATGCCCAATGTATTCCAAACCACATTTGGAACAAGTATTCTCACATGCCAAATTTGGTGTAAAATGGCATCTTTCGTGGCATACAGTAAATTATTCAACTTAAAATTATTGAAATAAGAAACTGTTCTTTTTTTAGGATGCTACCTAAGTCTTATTTAGTAGTAGTAATTTAGTAGTAAGTAGCGATATTATTGTAATTTGATGTAAAGTAGAACCAAAATTTGGAGACAGTCTATGGATTAGTAATTTAGACTTATGTCTTTCAACCAAGTGTCAATCAACAATGAATGGAAACCTAACTGTATGGCAGTTTCTTTAATAAAACTTAACTTCTTGATAACCATGTACTGTCTAGCTGTAGGTCTGTGAACTAACAGGGTGCAAAGCCTCATGTTATTAGGATTGGATGTGAAAGGAAGAATTGGGGAAGAAGTGGTTGAAGATGTTGATATCAATCCATTGTTATTTCTAATACGTCTAAGAACTGTAAGGGATTATCACACTCTAGTTCAGTAGTGAACTTAACGGAAGGAAACATACTATTTAATTTGTCAAGAAAAACTAAGATCACAACGATCAAAACCAAAATCAATAAAAATATCATCAACTTACCTATACCAACCTCCGGGGAATAATTAAACGAGCAAACTATACTGGTTTTCCAAAAACTTCACAATCTAAGTTAACCTCCATAAATAAATAATTATAAATAATGATAATATTCTCTTTAACAATAATATCCAAAAATAATAAATCCGATTCTGATTATTACACATCCTTATTAATGCATATAATACTATGCCTCTTTTTTTCTTGAGAATTAACTAAGGGAGAAAGAGCTGTGCAGTTCTAGCCGCAAACAGCACTAGGTTGCCCCCTGTAGTATTTGCCCTGAGCCGTCTTATTCACTTGTTTACTGTCCATTGCCAGCCCTACTCCAACCATTTCCAGTTGAAATATCCTGCGGCCGAGCGGTCGTGCTCTTTTCGTCACCTTGTAAATTTAATCACCGAAAGAAAACTTTGTCTTTCCCTTTTTTTTCTCTGGAGACGGAGCGGTTGAATCGAAGCGCGAGAGATATACAACGCGGAGTCATGCCCCGGATTACCTCGCCTCTTAGCGGATGTTCGAAAAAATTGTGAGCGGCTGATTAAAATGAGCCGCGACGGTTTTATTTTTCGCACTCCGTAATAGGGGCGCAGTCGAGGCGCGGGTAATAGGAAATTTCGGCATTTTTTAATTTGCGGAATTGGATTCACCTCGCGGTCGGTATTTTTTTTACCTCCGCCGGTATTTCCCATACACTCGAGGGGGAAGCCTCCAGGATGCATGCAAATCGAGACAAATTGCGAAAGAATCCTACGGGATCCAGATCGTGTTTTTCAATAGCGGCGAATGAAAACGAATTAGTATCATGCGAGTGGCCTCGTTAAGAGACACGTATGGCTTCATTGATTTTTTTTAAACGATATCAACTTGCGAACATTTTTAATTCGTGCAAAGGAGCGACTAGAGAGATTGGGGGCACAAAACAAAAGATTTTGATTACTCTTGCTCTTTCCATTTCCCAGACGTCGAGGAGAGATATCGACTTAATTGAAACCTAAGTACGGAGGGAAAAAACAGCAGAATAGCACCGCGCGCCAGTCCGACGCCATCTCGTAAACTAGAGCTCTATAGAAATAAAGGTATTAAGGGCCATTCATCCGAGTATAAACATCAATCCTTTTCCCATCTCCAAACTCATCCCCCTTTTTCTCCCTCGCTACACGGGGTGAAAAGTTGAAAAAGGAACGACGCGAAAAAAAGCCGCACATGGTGAAGAGACGAAGAAAACTGGCATCTTCCAGCGAAGTGACAGCGCGCCAGACGAGCGGGCTGACGAACGAGCGAGCAAGTGCAGCGGGACACAAACGAAAAATCCTTTAACCGGGTATATACTCGGCACACACGCCGTAGTTCTCATTGCCCCCTCCGCGCCCCATCCCATAAAGCTTCCCCATCCATTTCCCGCGGCCCCAGAACAACCGACGACACCTCCATTCAAACCTCCACATTGAGGAGTAAGAGACAAAAGGAGAGTCATCAACGTGAAAGCCCTACTCAGCCATCCTTTCCCTATCCCTCATCTGCACCATCTTTCGGTAACTTTCCCGCTTTTCTCCTCCCCATCGGCGGATAAGAAGTCCCCATATTCCCAGACACCTTATCCACGAAGACGGGAACGACGACGACCAAGCGCTAAGTAACAGTTGGGGTCTCATTATGGACAAAAAGGGGGCGCTAATGTTATAGATTGTTCTTCTTATCCGGTCCCTTCGTTTCCCATAGGCACAGTCTCCCTCGTTACCTATCATATTTTAAATAACCTTTCTTCGTGTCTTCTTTTACTTTACAAACATGTTGGATATTACTATTCGCCTCGTTATCGATTCTTCCATTAAGCCATTGACAGGCTTTTCATACCCTAGAGGAAGTCCATGGAAGCAATTACTCATAGGCATCACCTTTCAAACTTTGCAACTTAGAAGTAATTTTCATTTCTTAGACAATTCTAAATCATTTTTGCGAATCTCTGGCTGTTTTTTATTCCAATGAGTTGATATTTAATAATCTGCATGAAAAAGTTATACCTATCTAGGTGATGTATCATTTACTCGAAAACATTTTTTTAAATCCCTTACCCCTTTGAAAAGTAAAGATATTTTATGAATATTCAGTGTAATATACGATTCTTATAAAGTTATTAGTCACGTGCTTCTTTGGAAAGGGTAAAAGGAAAGAGTAAAAATTACTGATTGTTGAATGCGCAATTACTCCTGGTATGAAAAATTACTTTATATTACTATATTTTATATAGTATAAATATATATTAGNAACTTATTATTATAATGGGTTAATTAACCAGAAAAATTATAAATTCCCATTATGCTTAACAGAACCGTGAATAAGAGACCCATAAATCACTGGTACCATTTAGGTTAAATGACAGCGTTCATAGGTTAACATACTTCTGCCAGATTTACAATGTCTAGAAAGAGTTAGAAATAAGTCATCATTTCATCAATTTTTATTTTAATAGGATATCCTCAAGGCAGGTTTGTAATACCTATATATAAAACACTTCGATAACAACTTTATTCTTTCCGAACATTTCAATTCAAATCAGCTCATTGTATTTCAGTCTTCGTCGATAAAACTAAAAATATTTTATGTACAATATTTAATATAGTAACTAAATAATCCTTCGATTAATATTAGTGGTCGGATTTTGTCAAGTAACGCTGAGATTTTTGGAGAAGTAGGGCTTTTGAAGTGTTTTATAGACACCCTCCATATCAATCATTTAAGATTATATTCAAATTCAGATGTTTGCGAACCAATTGTAGATGTAGCTCCATGGTGATGCGTAGGAGATGCATTATGGTCGTTTTGAGCACTCCAGCAATTCGAGATAAAAGATTGAGTTGTCATCGTCGTCGAAAATGGAAGACTAATCCACTCCGTGTTCGAAAGAATGCCTATCAAATGATTTATTTTACGAAACGCCGTATCGCTAGTCTTTTGCCATCATTTTGTAATATTTCAGCCTTATCCTCCCTCACTTCATTGTGCGCCGTCCATTATTTATCTTCGCTTCCATGGAGCCTCCCTCTCATCTTCTTCTCCTTTCATAATTCCGTCTCTAAAGGGAGAGTCCTTCCGTGGATAGACGCATGAGGGTGTTGGCAGGAAGGCGGAAACACATGCAGAAACCGGAGTGAATGAGCAAGTGAGTATTAAAGGGTAAAAAGAGTGGGTTGTTTAGGGGCGAAGGGCTAAGGGCATCGAAGCGCCGTCGGGGCAGCCCTCGCTTGGATAGCTGCGCCACCTGCTCACTCTTCTCTGCCATCAAGACCTCCTTCTCTTCCTTACCCTTCAATACTCCCTCTACATACGCTGCACTCTCCGCTCCGTGCTCTAATTCTGTTCTAATCGCTCTCTCGTTGCCCTCTGCTGTGCGACAAAGAGACACATTTCATTGCGTAATTTTTCCATTAAAACTTATCCTGCTCCATGGTCATTTTTATTTCTGCGTCGCCAATCGCTTTATTTTTGTTAATTTTGAGTTGAATTTGATTTTGTTGCATCCCTGAATTGTTCTATGAAAGGCGTATTTTGGAGTCAAAATTAAAGCTGGAAGTTTCCTTTGGTAGACATAGATGGCACCTGCCTGATAGGGGACCAAGTCGTTCGACCGGGGCATGGGTTTTATAGGGCCCCTTTTCCCTATTATTTAGGCACATCAAATAAGATATTCTGCACTAAAATCCTCACTAATTGTTCTATAATTAATCAAGTATTCAGTTGACATGTTGGGACCACATCTCCTCTACCATTATCTACGATGAGCTAAGAGAGGAAAATGAGGCTTACCAGGCAAAATGAGGAGCAAGATAGTTTTCTATTGCTTTCCTCACTGATCCAGAATGCAATAAAGCAAGTCCGCGTAAGTCACGCACAATCACTCAACGGGTAACACTTTTCGTAGCATTCCACGACGAGAGACCTTAATTAACGCCGTTATTCATCATCACTCATCACTCAACAGCTTTCAATACAATCAATATAGCCATGAACAACACTGAGATAAAATTAAACGAAAGATAAATTTTTCTCTATCCTATACCAATTGAAAAATGGAAAATATTTCACTCATCAAGATATGGTCCTACCAGAGGATCATGTTCTATGATGATAAACAGACTATAAAATCTATTAAACCTTACTGTTGGTTGGATATGGCAGGATTGTAGTCTTTCCGATTGTATGTTAAATTTTTAGAGACTTATCACTTAGTTATATCATGACGATTCAAGTAAAGGATAATAGAATCGGTTCTGTTATCAGGCTAGTTATTCCCGCGCCATATGCAGCACTATCCATAAACTGTATAGGTACCTCGACCGGTCATTTATGGCAAATTTAGGTCAGAATGCTACAAGCGCAACCATATCTCAGGAATATAAACCCAGTTCCCTAAAAGCTACATGCGCTCTTAATCGAAGACTGCGTTACTAGCAAGCAATCCAAACCCTGCCACGTATACATTCAGTATGCTTATCCATTAAGGGAATAGCGTGATTGACATGTATTTGCATGTAAATTATTTTGTGAGGAACTTGAGAAAACACTCATGAATAGCTGAGTAAAACCTCGGTATTTTAAAATCTGCAGCAATTCCCACAACAGAGGAATTAATGACATTATAGGTGGCTGGAGAAAGTATAGTTTTCTGTGAATAATGCACCACATAATGTAGCTTTGATATTGACAAAGATGCCGCACTTATTCCATTAAATATGGATTGTATTGGTCGAGTGTTTTAGAAATTGAAGCATCATCTTCGTCCTCGTTAAACAGCTAATATCATGTCAATATAAAGAGTAGTATTAACATAAGTCTCACAAAATCGTAGATAAAACAAAGAAACACTGCACGAAGAAGGAAAGAATCCACTTATAATGAGCTTGACGTACTGATTCAGGAAGAATCTATACAACTCCACCTACATTGCCCCCTAGGCATTTGACAGTAACTTGGTCCGTTTGCGCGCGATTTTAATTTCGAAAACTGTTTGATAGCACCTCATATATGTTGAATGTGATTCAACAGCTGAGGCCATATGAACCACCACCAGGAATCGAACCAAGTATCTCTTTCGTCAAAGACGGGCGCGTTATCCATTTGGATCTCCGGGAGCCCTTCAATGAAAGATTTATGATATATAGTAGTGGTTACTGGATATAGAGTGTTTAAACACTAATTGCAAGGATAAAATTCTTCATTCGGAGATGGAACTTACATAATTTTGGGAGAAAACTTTCGCGAAAAGTTACTTTGATAATTAAATGGAGATATAGTATGTTTATAACATAAAAAAAATTTCCAGAATAAAATTTTATAAATCAAGCAACGATTTGCAGTTGAGGCCGAAAAAATTTGAATGCACTAAAGATAAATTGACTTTATCGTCTAAAATATTAACATATATATTAGAGTAATCAATCCCTTGTATAATAGTGAATAAGTCGGTCTTTAAACATAAATATTTCAAGAAAAATTTTCGAATCATAGATAAACGAAAAGATTTATGGGAAAGAAGATTGATAGATTAAAACCGTGTTATTTGACGGCTGAGACCTTCCGCTTAATCTCACTATGCATTACTATGGTTTTTGCAATCAAATGACCAAAAACCGACTGAGTAAATTCGACTTGATACAGTCGTCGTTCGTAAAAATACAAAATTAATCAACGATAAAAGCAGAAATTTCAGCAAAATTCTGAGATTGGCTTGTACACGATATTGACTAATATTCGAATTTATACGGTAATATCCGAATGAGCAATGTAGCCGAAAAGTATTATTTATTAAATGAATAATTTTGAAGCTTTTATGAGCATCAAATCGAGCCAAAATATTTCCAAATAAAACTGGTAGTGATCATCATGCCAATCACCCGCTTTCCATTAAAAGCTGCCGAAGAATAGATCCATCCCTTATTTCAAACACAACGAAGCGAATACAAGGATAACAAGTGTAACGGATTTTTGTTGGCGGTTTAACAGATAGCAAGCAGCCTTGGGCAATTATTTCGGCGGGGTCATTTCGCTGTCAAAATACCTCTGTTCCACTTTTACGAAATCGTCAAACATATAACAGTTGTCTACGGCAGCACTGATTAAAATCGCCTCATTTTGTAGCGTTTGTTTGATCGATGAATGAGAGAGAATTCATTGGCGGTAATCGCATGTACCAATGCATTCGTGACAACTTTTCGTCGCGGACCGAAATTTGGCAGTATGAACAAATTGCGATGCTTCAAAATAAATGAGATGCATGGATGCATAGTCTCTAAAAATTTCACTTCTCGTTTTGTTTGTGGAACTACGTCATGCAATGTATCGAATGACATCCGTAATAAGTCATTGTCGCTCACAATAGTAAATGATTAATAAGGCAAATACAAATGGCCAGCGGTTTAACATTTGTAAATTATTTCACGATAACAAATATTGTCTGTCACTTGAATGAATGGGAATTAATCCTAATGTCTCGTGGAGGACATCGATGCTATGCACTTGCATCGTAATAGCATACTCCGGTCAAAATATTAATTACTATTAATTTCCTCTGTGATCAAAACTATTATTTTAAACAAACAAATCCATAGGGAATCTTTTCCGGGATTATTCTGCACAGAAAATTAGACGGGATAGATTTATGTATAATAATTAACATCTAATGAAAAACACTTCTCGCAAATTTTTGATTTAGTAAATCGTCGGAAGTATCATTTCTCTGTAGAAAACTGCTGTTTTTAAAGTTCATGTTTACTTTCTACATAGATGATTTGCGCTACAATTGGAAATGTTTTGCTTATTAACAAGAAAATTTTCAAAAGGAGCCTTGTTCGTAGAAAATCAATCCATTTACTCTAATTTACATTAAGTTCAAAATAGCGTATCAATGTCTGCCAAGAATTGTTTTATGAACTGATTCGCAAGGAATAGCTAATTGTAAAATTGTGAGGTAATCGTACAAAGAATTTTTTTAGATCTGCCGCAGCTGCTACATTCTTGTCATCATTATTGTTCATTCAAATCAGGGAGAGATTTACATTCGAACGCTTTTCATAACACCCATTCTCAAAAGGGAGGCACCACGATGGCATACCATCACGTGCCATAAAACAAAATTGAGGGAAAAACGAGGGAGTAGCTTAGGTACTAAACAGGACTCTAGCAAGAGGACAGGAGGAAAAACCATATGCGGGAGGAAAGGAAAGGCGCGCAGTGGATTCAAAAATTCACACCTGAAGAGTAACAGGGGAGTTGTGTGGGGAAGATAGGTCTCGCAGAGGGCTTCCCTCGGTGGATTTTGGGCGGTGTGCGAAGATATGGAAACGACCCTGTCTCCGGACACATTCCAAGCACAAATTCTTCCCATGCGACCTTCCCTTCCGACGCCTTCCCTCCTCCAGCATTTCTTTCCTCCTACGCCCACTCCCTCTCTCCTCTTCCTCCAATTTCCGTCTGCGCATAACTGAGCGCCGACATTCATATCACTTTATTATGTCGTAAAGCAGCGACACAATCTTCGTCACGGAGACGCCATAAATTAATTTGCGAGTACCCTGCCTCTCGCGTAGCGGTAGCATAGGGGGAGTGGGGAAAGGACCCTAGGGTGGGGGAAGATAAGGATAAGGTCGTTATTTTTACATTCCTCCGTGAAGGATGCGGTCCGCTACCGAGGATCTCCCCTTAGCTCGTGATGAGCCGACCCCGAGACGCACGGTCCATTTTTTCTCCTCTCCTTGGCTTTATTACGGGACAGTCGGTTCGGTGTTTCTTGCGGCCGTTTCCTCGCGAAGAGACGACGCCCGTCAGCGGTTTCAATTAAAAAATATTTCTCTTCCCTTGCTCACTTCGGCGATGATAAAGTGCGAGTGTTTCAACTCCGACGGTTAATTGGGTTAAAATCGGTATGAATAGGAGGGAAAAAACACCTCGGGAGTTTTATTCGCTTCCTCCTGCGAGAGGTGAACCCAAGGAATGTGCTTTTCAGAAAGCGATCCGCGGAGCGCGAGTTCTGTTTCCGCGGGATTATCGAATGAGAAAGCCTTCCTTTTGCCGGAGTTCGAGGGGACCATATTTACGGAGGTAATTTCACATTCATCGGGCGTCGAAGAGCTCGACAAAGCCTATTACGTCATTAACAAGCGGACTGATTACTCCTCAAGGGTACTAATTACTGAATTTACTCACTGTAATTACTACAATTACTCTTTGAGAGTGGCAGCGTAACTACGCATATAATAATCAGAGCGTCGAATCGTAATTATTTCCGTTCCGGTTTATGATTTGGTCCGACGAAAACGCCAAATTTCGACGACTTTCATTTTACATTTCTCTCCGTCTACCGTCGAACTTGTTTTGCTCGCTCCGATCTCAGAATATTGAATCCTCAGGAAGTTTATTACTACTAGCAATTTTCCATTAAATCACAGTTCAATTAGTCGTTGACTTACAACTACGCTTGGTTCCGACAGACCGGACGTAAGTCGAATATTCCTATTTTTTGGTAGATTTCTATACAACTAGGAAAAGGGTTTAGTTGACTTAAATGGTACCTTTAAGTTATATACACTTAAGTGGTATAGTGCACGATAAGGCGTGCACCTATAAAAATTCCCAAGGAGAAACGGACATCAAAAAAGTCTACCGGGACTAGAGCAACCAACCGGCAATTGGGAGACCCGGGTTCGTGTCCAGGTTCAGTCAGACTTTTTACATGTCCGTTTCTCCTTGGGAATTCTATACAACTACTTCTTTCGCCTTCTTGTTCCAAAATGGAGGCTGTTTGGAGGAGGATTCAAGGCGTTGTTAACGACTAAGATATTAAACAAAACTTGTTCCATTTATTATTGGAAGCCGGAAATCGGAGTGGAATAAGGGAAAGGATACATTTTTGCTTAGGCGTGCGTCTTAAAACACAAGGATAAACAGTTGTGAAAAAGGGCGACTGGGACCGAACGGTCATGTATGCATTGCTCATATAACATTCCCGAAAGCAGTGTGCAAGAGATGGCATAGTTGTTCAGGGTTCTGGATACCTGCCCGGAAAGTGATTAACGTACCTGGGTTCGATCCCAGTCACGTCGCTATCTTTCGCATATGTTTATCTTCGGAGTGAAATAACTAACAATTTTCGGTTATGGTACAAGAACTTGGATTTTTCGGTTCGGGTTAGGTTTTTATTACGTTCAAAACAGCTGCTTTTTCGGTTCCGGTTCGACGCTCTTGTATAAATCCATAACAGTCCACGTGTTCGAAAGGAGTTACCGGAACAGCTTCACCGGAAAAAATCCGCACGGCTCCGGAAATTTTATCAGCATACGAGAACCGAATTGAATAATTGCACCGAGAAAGCAATTTATCGCGATTGGGGGAGCACATATCACTCCTGGGGAAATTTCACGGCGCAGGCAAATTCAATCTACGGATGATTACTAAGTGCGCCTGGAAGTTGGGATGGCGTCGCATTCCGAATATATCCAACGTGTGCCTATTCGGAGCCGCGTCGCCAAGTTCGCTTGTTTCTCCAGAAATTAAATCCTCGTTGAAGGAACACTGCGGGCGTTTCATTTGAAACACTAAAGTTCCGCCGATATTTTTCAGTTCGGAGCTGTTTCCACGCAAACAAAAGTGGAAATACAAGTCGTCCGCCACGAGGAAAACGCGACGATCGGCGAGAAAAAAATATTCAAATTAGCTACCGATGAAGGAGCCGGGGAATCGCTCAAAAGGAGAATAAAAGGAAATCGACGATGCGGAATTATGTGGGAACCTTTCCTGCTCATAAGATAATTGAACTTGGTGATCGGAGCGCCCCGTCTAAACAAACGTTTTCACCCTCTCGTAATTGAAAGAGGTCAATCCGCGAAAATAAAACGGGAAAATCGAGAGAGAAACGAAGGAAACGCTAGCATAATTATGGGAAATTTCCTAATCGATAGAGGAAATGTTTATTTTTGATCTTTGGGTGGATTTTACGCTCTTCAAAGAATAAATTTGATAAATATAAAAATATCGACGGAGCTGTAGTTCTTCGACGACTCATTAGGAATAGTTTCCTCAAAATTTTCACCCTTTTTTCCCTTTATAATGTTTGGTGCGTTACTTGAAGTGGGTGGGGGATGAAGCAGAAGTAGCGGAAGGAGTGGGACGGGTGGGAAGTGAAATAGGGACGAGAGAATGGGTGAGGGAAGACATTAACCCTTATCCCTCTCCAACAAAAGAATTTAATCAAGGGTTCATCTTTCTTTCTCAAACTCATGTTCTTACCCTTTCCTGCTTCGTCCTAATCTTTCACTCTATTCCCCCACTCCGGAGCCATTTCCACGACCGACTTTAATCAAAACTATTTTTCTCTCCCTTTTGAAAACCTTCTTGTTGTCGCTGTTTCTCCATCTCTTCCTCGAACTTATTTAGGCTCTGGTCCGTCTCTTTATCTCAGATACACTCCCTTTTTCCCGTAGCATTGAGTCCAATTTCGTGGAATTTCTTCCCAACTCCCTGCCCTTCTCCGTTCTCGGGAGAAAATTTCGGGAGGTTCATATCAACCTGGTTCCGGAAGGAAATCAAAATTTTAAAATCTCATCTTCCTCGTTGTGTGCTCCGACGGACACATTGACTCAAGAAAGATATCCTCTCACGACTTCCTTGCTTTTCCCTAATGGCAGGAAAGAAACGTCGTATTCGACAAAATTGGTGTATTAGCTTCAACTTGAATTTTTTGGAATATCCTGTCAAAATCTGACTGGCATTTTGTTGAAAAGTGGGTTCTTTCTCGTATATTCCATTCATTGGGAGTGATATCCTAAGAACCACCCTACTCGTAGCTACAGCATTGAATAGTATCTAGACATTAGTTTCAAATTGATAAACCAAATGTAAAGATAAATCGGGTCAATTTGAAATTGCTTGTTTAACCGATCGAACCAATATTTAGAATGTAAACGTACAGCTTTTAAAAATAGCCAAGTTATTTTACTATGCTTCAAAAAAGCTAGGAATGTATTCTTTGTCAGATTTTCACTTTTCAAATACAAGATTTTCAAGATTTAACATGCTGTAACTTGAAGCCGCTATTATTGATTCAAAGGAATACCATTTATTTTTATATCACTAAACTCTAAAAAAACGTATCATTATTTGATTAATATGAAGGTTGAAAAGGATTTTCAAACGTCAAATTAGGTATTTGGTATTTTTGGTTGAAAAATGTATTTTATACACCTTCAGGAAATTATAGCAAATCCATTTTTTTGTATGGATTAATTTATAAAAAATACCCATGTATATATTTTCCATAGTATTTGATAACCTCACCAGTCATTTTGAGAACTTAAACGAGGAAAATGCCATCTTCATTAAATAATCTAACGTGAGTTTGATTTGTCGTTATGAGAAAAACTCGACAAAATATAACAGATATCCAGACCGCCAAGCGGTAAATAATCATGTATCGAAGTTTTAAATAAATAAATCACATATTTATACCGATCATGTATCAGCAATCAGTCGAAGACACTCCACACAACTACGCAATGACTGAATTCAATACGTTTCTTGACCAAATTGTCATATCTTTAAAAGATCGCTGGATATTTTTATAATTTTCTTCCAACTACACATGACGAAATTTCAGTCGTTTAAATTCATAGTCTTATATTCCTAACATTATTTGAAAAGTAAATGGAAAATTTTCAGAACATATTTCAGTGAAATCTTCATTTAATAACGAGACAAATAGATGCGTTACTCAATCATTTTACGGTCAAAATAGGTTATTAATATATCCCCGTTAATGTAAGCAATATTAGGGTATTAGACGTTTCAGTTACTTCATAAATTTTTGACAAATATTTTTATGGTTGAAACGAATGTGCCCATTATCCCTAATGAAATTCCACAGAAACTTTGTCTTAAATCAAAATGCAAATGAAATCTACTGCGAACATGTGTGGTGGATGCTTAAAACGCGCTGTCTTTGGTGCTAAATTTATATGTAAATGTAGTAATTCTGAATTCATAACTTATTGCGTGAATTGCAATCTAGAATGCCATTTGCTTCAAGGAAAATTTGGCGAATCGAATCACAGTTTCCATGACAACGAAACTCCGGATATCTCCATTTAGTTTATGGAGAGAATTCATTAACAATCTTCATTTGAAATTTGTGAGGCACAAATGTCAACGTATATTTTGCTTTTTTCTATCTCACAAGTGATGAAAAATCTCAGGAAAAACATATTCGATCTCAACTTTTTTCAGCCTGGAAAATCTAATATTCCACATTACCTATTGTAAATATACAATATTTCAAATATTTTTTGGGAAGAAATAGATATAATTTCCTCGTAGTTGCCATTGGCAAGATTTTTATGCCACATAAATTCTAAGCATTGGATAAGCTACTGATAAGTTGAATTAACGGTAAATTCTTGAAGCCTGTGCATAAAACTTGCGTCTGAAGAAAAATTAATTTTAAGGCATCGAGCGAAATATAGTAAGTTATTATATACATTCTATTTTCAGAGATTTAGATATTCTTAGATTAAACCGGGTTTAATTCATGTTTCCATAAAAATGATAAACAACTTTAATCGGAGTTGTTTAGACTGTCGATACGGTACAAACAACATATAAAGTCTATAAAATATCTCCAGTTATTTACCTATAAAAACATTCCCAACTAGCGTCACGCAGTATGTACCACGTGGTTTCTGGTAAGAGGTGCAGGCTCGGGGATACTCAGAAAATAGCTTTGGACCTGCATACATGTTACACAATATCGGTTTATGACCTGTAATGTATCTGTAATTCCATAAAATTTCATACACTAAAAATATATGCTTTTCAATTTCATGGTATATATTTATATAAAGGTGAACATTTCACAAAAGGAAACATAACCAGAAGCTCCCAACTGGCATGCATATCCTGAAAAGGTAAAAGCCGCTAATCTAAAACACAGAAATAAATTTTGACAATTGGAATTATACAGCCCGGGAAATTTAAAAATTCCGCTTTTTTTATCACGCTCTATGATAGGGTTGTAAACTATTTTCTGTCAGACTTAAGTTTGGAGATAATAATCTAATCTATTTTGATATAAGAATAGCTAACTTACAAGTATAAAATAAATAAATAATTCCAAATTCAAACCTTATATATGATAATTAGTTAAATATTTATTAATTAAAGTCAATTAAGTTTTCTTTCCTACTTTCTTTGAATCTCTGATTGAATGACAAACGTAAGATTTTCGGATTAGTTCAAAGGAAATTACTACCTTATATTTGATCGAAGTACACCATCATTATGTAACTGAGGGAAATAAAAATTTCAGAGAGCGTAAGGTGTACATTGTTTGTTCTTTTGTCCGTGAGACAAAATTTTTGCAAAGTATAAAAAAAAAAACAAAACCTTAACTGCGGTCTTAAAAAGATCGTGTTTTAATAAGGAGAAGTTTTATTTATTTGTTTATTTAGATAATATTACAAATAGAGCAATGTTCCGGTGGTAAGATTTGGACAATTTCCACCCTCGCCTAAAAATACAATACAAAACAATGACGCTGTCGGATACACTAAAACTCTTTTCAATCATACAATAATAATACAACATACACAATTAATCAAATCAAATTTAGCTCTCCAAAGTTCATCACTTAGATGAAGTCTTTCACCACTCTACGATTTATCCAAGCACAGCTGCCCAAACCATGAACAAAAAATCTTATCTGTTTATTTACTGCCACAGTTAATATAGTCTGGTGGCAGCGTTATACAATTTAGATGGTATTGTTACTCGTTCTTAGTCTAAAATGCTTTGATAGTTCTTAATTTGTTGATATTTTTCTTGAAAGAAACATTTTCGCAATATTCTGCCTAGTACTGTATTCAATTCCTGCTTCTATCTGCCTACGTCATATATCTGCAAATACTTAGAAAGAAGTCCATGAGATAAAATTTAAAGCTCATTTCCTTGAATTTTCTAAATAATAATACATAGCACAAATTTTACGGCGTGTTTTCATTCGATTAACATAAGATGATGAATGAAAAATAAAATACTTAAATTTTCAACCCGTGAAACAGCATCAAACGATCATAATATCTCCACGACCAATTCCTTATTATTTTAATGCTATGGTAACTGTTAACAAACCTATACAATGCTCCTGCATTGCCATCTGTGAGTAAGAAAATTGTTCGATTATATTTAAATTTAATCAAAAAGTGGTTGTCGTAAAAAATCATAAGCTTGGAAACATAAAGGAATTTAAATAGACTTTCAGATGATTTCATTTTTCGGATCACTTCTAAAACTCGAAACAACGATGAACTTTAATTGACTGATTGCGACGAAGTTTATTCGGTTAAAATGTGGTATATTTGTCAGAGGAAGGAAGTTTCATCTCTTACTCAACACTAAAACATCACATACAGCGAACGGCTATGCAAATGAGACAAAGAAACACAATCATCTCGCAGAGTCGAATTTTCACCTGTGCATTAACTTATCTCTCTCGGCTTGTGATGCATCTTTCGAAAATGAAACACGCCAGATATATTTGGAAAACAGTATCAGCTATAAACTGAAGATTTTAACGGAGAGCAACTCCGAGTGAACTCAATAGAATGGAATTTATTAAGGAGGAGTATAATATACGATTTCTCTCGATGGGTCGATGTTTGGTTGTCTTGCCTCGCCAAAAGAAGAATATGTTCATTACTTTCCATTTCAACAGACAGCTTAAATAACATATCTTTTATCTCAAACCTCTGAGAACATCTCAAAATGTCCCAATTGCGTTTGAGACCATCCAACTCATGAATGAAAATCGCCAAATTGATCAAAATCCAGTTCCCCAATAAGTATCGAGGACCCTATTCCTCATTTAATGGAAAAAACTCCATACGCTCCTGATGCTTTCCAAAATAAACAAGACGCGATCGTCGCCCGACCTCGTCGCTTGGTGTACTACATGGGAATGGCGAAGCCTCCCAAATCCACCACCAGGCGGCAGGGAGAATGGCCCATAGAGGAGGGAGAGATATGAGGGAAGGGCATAAAGGTACCAGAGGGAAGAAATGGTAAGGGAGAAGAATAGAATCGGAAAAGGGGATGAGTAGAGGGGTGGTCTCGGCTGAAGAAAAAGGATTGGCAAGAGTGAAGGGGAAGGGCTGAATAGGACGGGGGGAGGTCGATGAGGATGCGACAGATGATAAATCAAGCACACTCGCCAAGTCACGAACACGCCAAGAAAGAAGGGAGAGTGGGGAGGATTGCAGGAAGAGAGGATCGGGAAGCTATAGAAAGAAGGGCGATGGCGGGAGAAGGAAGAATAGGACAAGAGGAGATAAAAAGGATGAGATTTTAGGTGAAGAGATAGGTAGGGAAAAAAGACGGAGTAATATTCAGCATAGGAGAGCAATATGAGGGGGAGATTTTGGAGTTCTATGGAGGGGATGTTGGCGATGCAAGAAGCAGTATTAATTTAAGGGAAGGAGGAGGCAAAAGGTGAGGATTTCCGTGCTAGGAGGAGCAGAGATTCGGAGCAGATGTGCTTCAAAAGGAATTAAAGTTCTAGCATGAAGAGTTGATTAGTACAAGGGAGAGGGGTGGAGCGGTGTGGGAAAGGAAGCTCTGGATTTTCGAGGGTAAGATATTATTCGAGGAAATAAGCAAAAGAGTGCGCGAATATCGTGTTTAAACTTGAGGATTTATTTGGAGTTGACTGCTTTACATGGAAATTGGGTGAAAAGAAGAGGTCTACGACTTAGTAGTGAGGCCAATTAAAAACTTGCGAAATGGAATTCCCCAATTATCCCTCCGGGCTCCAGGGATAGGTATAGACGTGTTTGTAATTTAATGAAGTTAATTAGGGGGTGAGGGATTGCTGGAAATCCGTTTTACCGTGAAGCACTATGCTTTTGGAAATTTTTGATTTATGATGCAAGTGATGAGTGGGGAGAGTCATGCGCATCGTAAAAGCATCTTGAGTTTGAAGAGATACGCATCCATGGAGTGCACATATTTACTGTTAATAGGAAACGCCCGATGGATTGTTAATTTTTTACCGTTTTACAATTCATGATTATAATTAGATGGACAGATGAGGCTTCCGGACGGCCAAATGGGTAGCGCGTTCGCGTCCAACGAATGCGTTCCCGGTTTCCATTCTCGAGAAGGGGACACTAAGTGCGTGATGAAGCGTAATGAGATTTTGAAGTAATTAATAAAATACTACAACTAGGAGAACAGTAAACGAAGAAGTATGAACATTCGTTGGAGAAATCAGATATAACGGAGAATGTATCACCGAAGATGGTGGAGAAGCATTTTAAGAAATCGATAATTAATATCTGTTCTTTTGTTTATTAAGTATGGGAGAACTGCACGTACTACGCAGTTTCTATCACGCGATACCCTCTTTCGTACTTGGAAATACCTTCAGCAAGAGGGATACTCGTTTCATAGCGTTCTTCTGAATTCATATAAATAAACTATGGTATTTATTATGACATAAGCTATCGCATTTTCATGCAACATTTTAAAGTCATCTGACATGAAATGTGAATTGGATCTGAGTGAAGATTCAATTACGAGTATATCATTGAAGTAAAGTAGCAGTAAGCTGAACTAATTTCCCTTCCTTCTCTTGCTAGTCAATTTTTCAATGAATGCCAGTTGCTTGTGAGTTAACAGAAATACCTTAAAAACGTTGGATGAGAAAGATCAGTACCTTCTATCTACGATACCTACGTATCAATCATACGTGTACTAGCTATGTCTTTCTAATTAAAAGCGGGTGAAATTTATTATACGTAAATGTGAATTTTTGTAGAAACCCTAAGCAAAATAGACATAAGTTCGTAGATGAATGCGTATATGAAAAAGTAGTTAATTTAAAGGATCCTTACAAAATTACGTATCTAAAATCTTCTAATGAGGCTCCCCAGCCGATAAGCTTAAACAACCTCGTTTCCTCTGCGATATCACAACTTAGTTTGCGTAAGAAAATAGGCTGATGATGCTGTAAAATGAAAAACCTGTCTCGAAGTCATAAAGATGAAAAGTTCTGCCGTCATCTTAAATGAAATTAAGCTTATAAAAACTTTCAGTCCAAAATGACCAGCTTTGATATGTATTTGACAGCAGGAATTAATTATACCGAATAATTAGATGTTTTTTATTTCAAACGATAGAATTTTATTAAGAGCCATTCAAAGATCCCAATTCCAAGAAGTATTTACTGCTAAGGTTCAATTTAAGGCTAAGGCTAATTCAACTCTTCTCCGAACAGTCATTAGATCAAGGAAATTGATGTTTCGAGAACTCAGCTCAAATTAAAACATCGAAATTGAAGAAAATGGATGGGATAGGATTGGTTGCAACTAAAAAGTAAATCAGTGAAATTCAGTTATAACTTTCTTGAGATCTTGATCAATATAATCATAAAAGATAGTGGCAGTAAAATTTTAATATAACGCATGAGATGTTTATTGGCATGGATGAATTAAACATTGAGGGTGTAGAAAAAAAGAAAAGAAATTGGTAAGGAGACAGTGGAAAAACCTAGTGGCCAAAAGTTTAGGCCATAACATTGCCTTTCCTGCTGACAGAAGGTAAGAGCAATACACCGAAGATCACTTCTAATGTAGCAAAAAGCGAAAGAGGCAGTCATAATGAAAAATAAACGCACGTCCGAGAAAAACCTATACAAGTGAAACGTTACCTCTATAATGTAGCCTGTTATAGTAACCAGATTATACATTATAGGAGAATAGAATTGGATGTAGGCGAAAGGAAGTAGGCAGGGAAAATGTAGCAGAATGTTGAATTAGCAGATAAGATCAGAAATGAGAAAAGATCATACCATATTGGAAAAACGAGGAATTCCATTTGGAAGAAAATTAATAAAAAGGAATTGATGATGAAATATGTGATGAAAGGGAAATTGTTTTGCGGGAGGGAAAGGTCCGGCAACTTCTTTTGTTGAAGATGAGCCTAGGAAGAAGAAATAACTAGGATTGAACCAATGAGGTTTCTATTGCTCAGAAAAAATAGAAAATATCCGCAATTTTGTGAATTCCTCGTAAACTCATTTCAACAACATTTTTGGGGAGTCGATTTTTACACCTATGCTAAAGACATAGATCTTATATGCCTTAATATTAGAATTCTATTTCGATAGTTTTTGAGGGGCAACAAATTATGAGGAAAGAGAAGTCATGACTCCTGACATTTTCCGTCTGTCAAAATTGTCGAAAGTAAATAATAGCTCCTAAAAGATGAATTTTACCCATGAATTTTTCATGAACTCTCCTGGAATTCTATCGTAGGAGTCATATTGACCTGCAATGAACCCACTTAATTTCTGTACCTGGTCTAAAAATGTCTGGACGTTTTGGTAAAAAGATTAATTTTAATGGATTCTTAACTAAAACGTAATTAACTTTTATTTTTTCTCTGTACACATCTTTCTCTCCCACAATAAGCTTAATTATGGTTAAATTTAGTAAATTTGAATAATGAGTTGAAAATTGGTTACCGGGAAAGCGTCGATAAAATGAGTATAGATTAGGTAGAATATTGGTGCCTACTGCTGTAACTACAGCCCGCGGTCCAAATCCGGACCTCGGCAGACTTTCACTCGGCCTGCGAAGTTATTATAATAACTCTAATAATAAGATATCATTAACAATTGGTAATTTTGTAAATTGCACTATATTGCACGATTATCTTACACACTTATGTTCAAAGTAATAATTCATGGATATATTAAGCGTAATGAAGTCAAGAAATAAAATAATTCGAAAATTAGTTATTTTCTTGAAATAAACTTACGTAACTGTGACCCAACGACCCAAAGTGATTTTTTTATCCTTACCGCCAATTGAAAAGTTAGCTAGCGCGTTGTGCTTGACAAATGAAATAGGAAAATATATGATTCGACGAAAGAAATTATTGCATCCTATTAATAAAATCGATATTAGCAGGCGTGACTTCGTGGAAAGCCATTGCAGAAGGATACAATTGGTAAATTTTCCACACTGTATTTATTAGCGACCGGTTTCGTAAGTTGACTTACATCTTCAGGCCAGGCACACTGGAAAATTTTCAGCGGAAAATTTACCAAGTGTATCCTTCTGCATCCTATTAATTGGTAAAATGTTACATTATTTAGTATTCTAGGAAGCTGACCAACAAATGTGTTGCTGCTGTTGTGTTTTATGACCAGAATCTCCTTTTTCATACGTTTACCTTCTATTACGCACATCTAGCGAAAAGTAATTTCGCAGTCGTTAGTCACAGGCACAGGTTCAGAGAACCCTTATTCGTTAAGATATATATAGACTTCAGTAAAGCATCACGTGAACGTCATTTTGCTCAATTTCGAAAAGTGGTTTACGGGTAAACATCGTCGTACTTAATGACTCAGAGAGTTATGACTGATGCAAGATGCTCCGAGAGGAATCAAACTGAAGGATCCCATCCAGTTTATATCCGTCTCTATTCCTTCACCTTTATCTACATGTTATCAGATAGGTAAACCGCGACAGATGCTATTCATTTCATAATGCGCGAAAGGGAGAGTGTCCAATTAAGCGAGAGATTAATCCGAGGCTGCTGGTTGTAGCGAGTATTCGAGCTTTCACGCGGTTAGCTCTCTCACTCGGTCGTATTCCTCTTGTAATGTCGTCGAGATATCTCCCGGGACCTTATAACTAACTGCCAGTGACATTTTAATTGACGAGCTTCACGTGGACTAATGCAAAACAAGGGAAACGTCGGGGATGGCAGAAAGGACGGGAAACCTTCCCGGGAGAGTGTGGCCCGATCGGCGGCGAACTGACAAGAATAGGGTGCGGTATTAGGGATGAGGGAATGGGGAAAAAGGGAGAATGGATAAGGGATTTTATGGTAATGCGCTCTTTCGTTGAGTCACTGGTTTAAGGTTTCACTGAGGCGGAATTGTGAATTCGTTAATTTTAAGTGGGTGGCGAAACTTAGCGAGGTTCTGGGGTGGAGATAACAGCTGATGTGATGATTAGGGGTTAATTAATGAGGCATTCATTACCTCATCCCCCTCCAGCGCCCCTCTCCTTCACTTTGGCCTTCCCCACGCACGGCAGCCTTCCGCGGAAGATGATCGGCCTCCCTCACTTCGGGTTTATACCCGCTAAAGTTTACTCATAACGTGTAGAGGGGAGGCAATTGGTTTAAAGTTTCGACGTTGCGACAGTTTTCGGGGTTCCTAAAACTTGGCTGGTTAATGCATGGGGAGGTATCTGGGGCAAAAAATGAGGGATGGCGCGAGAGATGAGCAGAGAGGGATGTGGATGAAGATTTAGTCAAAAAGCGCCATTTCCGCCTGTAGAACGCCTTTTGTTTTTGTGTGTTGGAAATGATTGCGACTTGATGGCAGTCTCGAGTTCTAATTGAACGGAAATGATTGATAGCCTGCGTTGATGCTCCGCATGTCCGCGGGATGGCGCAAGACTGTGAGGAAGACGCAAACTGTTTTCGGGATATAAATCGAGAATTCATCGAACCCTGTATCCGATTGAATGTCCGAAATTGCTCGCTATCTTGCGCAATTCCGCTTGATCACGCTGATCTCTGTTCAATCATTAAAAAATGAAATCGAACGCCTCCGTGAGCTAATGTTCCTGAAAAGACGACGCAATAAAGTGAAATCAAAACTGAAGTATTTCTTACATTAAATTATATTTTGTAGTTGCCTCGATAGATAAGGAAGTTTCGTTATTATTAGTTGGCACTTATCAGCACGGAGACTGGTAAAAATCCCGAATGCAAATCACCAAGAGGATAATTCTAATCGATTGTTTTCTTTCGTAGTAATTTAAAAGTCTTCTTAGTATGGGGGAAGTACTAATTATTGCAGTTTTTGTAGATGAACAATAATTTGATCTTCTATTCCAATTGCTTCGGGACTTTTACGTAAATTTTTACATGTTACACCGGTTGTTGAAATTATCATTATTATTATTATTGTTATAAATATCTTATGTTTTGATGCTATCTTTAATGTATTCAGGTCAATCTGAAAAACTTATGAATTGATGTAAATGTATGAATTGATGAAAATAATGATTGTATACAGTTACAATACAGTTGATGTATTGTAAATGATATGTTCATGTATTATTAACGAAAAATATTTTTTATTTTAATATTTATTTTTATTAAATGATTGTCAGATGCACCTACAAGCTACATTTCATCTCTCTCTTTCCTTTTCTATAAATGATTTCTAAAAACACCAATTCGTACTCTGGTAGTATAATAATGTTGCAAATCATTCCGAATCGACAGAATACATTTTCCTTTTTCCATAACTTAACAAGCCGATAACGTCTACGGATGATTTGTAAATTTAATTATTCAGCATCAATGAGAATTCCTGCGGTTATTTAATAATTATTAATGGCTCAACTTCGAAAACAAAATAGGTTATTTATCATGGTGACCTCACATAATTACTAATTTTTTGGTTAATTGATTGGCGTGAATTCAATGTTAATCATTTTGAAAAATTTTCCATTCCCATGTATTTTGCTTTTGTACACCGATATTAAGTTCATCGCAACAGACATGCAAACGCAGAAATTAATTTGTAATTCCCTACAGTCCGCAAAACGTATCATGCTTTTATTCTATCTTACCCTGATTAACAGAAGCAGAACCTATGGTCTTTCCAAGAATCTCTTAATGAGGGAAGCAAACAGGAAACAAAAAAAGTCTTTCGTAATCAGATAATATAAAAATATAGTTAAGCTTATGAGAATGGTTGGACAGCAATAACATTTTTACAGCCTAAGGGGAATGGAAAAGGTTTCGGATTTGTTTTCAAAGGGATTTTAATATGATTTTTTACGGATAAATTTGAATTAGTGAGAATGATAACATTTTCAAATATGTATGCCTTTAACTCTTGTAACAATTGTCCTTAAGACCGTGTTAAAAATGATGGAAGAAAATATGGGGGGGAGAAATATAATAGTAAACTTAACAAAATTAAAACTAAACTTTTAGTATGAGAAAGACGAGAAAATGCTAAAGTTACGGTAATAATGGATGAGGAAACGCTGGAGGAAGTAGATGAATTTACGCATATAGGAAACAGAATAACTAAAGATGGGAGACGCAAGATGGAATTAAGAAGGAAGAGAAGACAGGAAAAGATGAGTTTTAACCAAAAGAGACGCCTTTTTATAACAAACGACATCAGTCTGTGCACGAGAAAGACATTAGTAATGACATATGGAGCAACATGGAAAAGCCGAACTATTACAAATCATAATTCGACATATGGAGTCATCTTTACTGTCGATCTTCAAAATTCAAAACCATGATCGTCTTGCAATTTATATTGTGATATGTAATGGTTCGACTTTTCCTTGCTCCTTAATGGAATCCTACCACAAGGTCACAGCCGAAGCAGTTGATTCTAACATATGGAGTGTTGTATGGATGGATGTGAAAAGTGGACAATAGGGAAAGAAGAGGACCCTGAATACTTTCTAGCAGTGGTGTTAAAGAAGAATACTTAGGATCAGTTGGAAGCGACAATTAAAGAAGCTTACCGGAGGGTAGGGGCCAATGCCATCTAAAGAATAAGAAACAGGAGAGCAAGCGTAATTGATAAGACAAATTAAGACAAGAATAACGCTTTATACGCCACGAGAGCTCGGTGAAGAAAATATTAGATGGAACGATGGAGGGAAAGAGATATAAATACATAAAACAGAAAATGTTGCCTGCGGCAACTACTTGGGAATGAAAAGAAAAGCAGGAAAGAGAGCAACTTGGAGGACTGCTGCAGATCAATTCAAGGATTGATCACAGAAAATGAAGAATGACTGTCATCAGATTGCATAGCAGTGTGTGTGTATGCGGGGGAAACTGTCGGTTTCTCAAGTTACTCATTTCAAATTACAATTCAGGATACGATATGTAAATGTAAATCTGTTTCCCAACCTAACAATTTATTATCAATGATGAAGAGGAATCATCATCATCTTCCTTTCAAGGATTAGGCTGTTCTGACTTCACCAACGTAGTCTTGGTCGTCCTATACTTCTTTTCCCTAACGGCTTATATTCTAAAATCTTTCTGGGAATCCTTTCTAGAGGCATGCGATTAACATGCTCTCTCCATCTTTCTTTATAATTAGTTGCTACTTCTGTCACTGGTTGTACTCTTAATTCTTCTCTAATTTCTTCATTCTTTATGTGATCCAGACGTGTTTTTACAGATCTGATAAATGTCATTCCCGATGTTTCTATCTGTCTATTGTATTTCTTTCTAGGAGTCCAAGCTTCTGATCCATATAGCAATGTGGGGACAGCTTTTAAAAATTTTATTTCCGTTTCTTTTGCAGTTTTTCCTTTCAAAGTTCTTCTTATGCTTCGACACATTCTATGATAGTTGGTTATTTAAAATATCTTTATCTTCTTCATAGGTGAGATTGCATCCTAAATAATTAAAGTGCGATACCAGTTCTATTATATTATTATCAATCAATCATTATTTTTGTGCTGATTGGGAATTTTCCTAGAAACGCCATTGTCTTGGTTTCTGGTACAGAAATTCTCATGTTGTAATCTTTATATAACAGATTTAGTTTTTGGACTGCCAATTGTAAGTTATCTTCATTTTCTTGAATTATGGCTTGGTCATCAGCAAATAGCATTGAACTTAAAAATTGATTTTCTCCTATTTGAATTCCTGGTGGTGTACCTTTCCTCCATTCTCGTAAACAATCATCTATGTATAAGTTAAATAATGTTGGCGACAGAGGACACTCTTGCCTAACATCTTGATTGGTTATGATCTCCTCTGTTGCGTTTTTGACGATACCAGTGTCAATTACTATTTTTGTATTTATATAGAAAGACTGAATGGTTGAATTGAATTGAATTGAAGAGGAATCAAAATTACAAATGGGAAATGCAGAGCTACTGACAGCTAAAAAGATAGAAATAGATTTTTAGTACCTGTATTATTCAATTTATGCATTTAATTTGCTGACTGATTGGTTTGAGGAACATGGTGATAACGGTGCCTGAGTCATTGCTATCCCCGTTTCTACGCACCAAAAGTATTTCTCCCTTTGGTTTTGCGAATTTAATGCGAGCGGCGTTAAAACAACTTGCTTGAGGGCGAAGAAAGGCGTGGATTCCGGCATGCGCAAACAAACCACGGAACGACGGGCGGGGATTAATCAATTTTGCGTGCGAGAGTGAAAAATAAAAATATCTCATAAAAATTCAGAAGGCATCACTCATAAAGCCGGCCAATTTCAAACAATGTCAAAATTCGTTGCGAATAGACGACCACACCGCGAGAATGGCCGGAGATTCTATATCAATTACAATACATTTGCATAACGTCTGACTTACGTCGTAGTATATGTGATTTTTTATCTTTTCAAACCCTAGGAATAGTTTCACTCACCCTTTTACTTTTACATTTGTTACTTTTGTGTTTCGCTTCTACAGAGCGCTAATTTTTGCTTTCCTTATTCTATTCGCGTTCAATTTACATTTTAATCACAAACGCGATGTTTCGGTCGAAGCGAAACTTAAATCTTATTGTTAAATAGAGTGGAATTTTTGCTTTCAATCAGACTACAACAACATCTTCCCACATATTTAGTGGTACATATTTTTCTATTCTAAAACAAATTTATAATAACAATCTATTCTAAAGCAGAGGCGCAGAAGATTGATAAAAACGCGACTCGAACCAGGATCGGTCCTTTTCCTCTACCGTAACGTAACGTAACGAAACTCCTTCCCAAATTCCCAAAATTAAGTGTGTGTTATCTATGGCATAATTCCTCTGGTTAGAGAATCCGCCTAGAAGGTGGAAGATTATAGTTTTAGAATCCTTAGACTTTCTTCTCACACTTTCACTTAGGCTTATCATATGAAAAATATTATTTTATGCTGAGAAATAATTTGTCGCTGATATTTGACCGGTCGTCTGTGCTTTTTTCCACACTTCTCCCCACGCCTTTCCCCGGCATTGATGAGAAGAATAAAAGTAATGAGAGCCAATCACCGAAAATTCGGCACATATAGAAGAATGACTAGGTACTAAAAAAGGTTCAAATTTCGAGAACATAGAAGTAAAATTATGATCATCTCTTTGTTGTGAAAAAAGTAGAACCACTAGGATGGGCATTAAAAGAACGATCGAGTAGCAAATTAAAGCATAAAAAATAATAGCTAAATTCTTTCGTTAGAAAAAGGAGCATCGCGAGAGGGTACGCTATGTTGTGTTGATTGGTGCAAATAAATAAAAGAATCAACGAAGAAGCTGGTACGGGTTAGAAATAAGTTTCCATAATATGGAATTGACGGAGATGGAGAGAAGCGCGGGATGCGATTTCTTAAAGAGTTGGTAATTTCCTGGACGAGAAAACATGAATAAGTGGGACAGAGAGAAAGAGAGGAAATGAGAGAAAGACGGAAGATGTAATTATGCTGGAGACGAAGGAAGGAGGAACAAGAAGGAAGAAATACGATATAATGTGATTAGCCGATGAATGGGAGAGGAAAGCGAAGGGAGAAAGATGTTCGATCTGCGAAAATGAAATAACAAAATTAGCAGTTGGCAGCGGGAGTGGATTGAGGATTAAAGTGTGAGAAGCTGAGAAATTTCTGCCTAGGAAAAATAAAAATCGCACGCTCCATTACTTTGTTTTAATTAATTCCAATTTTAATAGACGACAGATGGTTCGGATTTCCTCTCTTTCCTCTCCAACTTTTGGAAGATTTCATTTCCGAATATAATATTTTGGGAATGAATGATGAGGAATTTAGTTTCAATTTGAGGAATTGCTGGAAAAATTGTGCAATTTTTTTGAAAAATTGTCGCCTATTAAGGACCAAGAAAAGTATATATTTATCTTGGCTCCCCTTGAACACTTGATTTCGTAGTCAGTGCCATATAATTGCGTGGTGCATGATATGTTTACTTAATTAAATCTGCCACATTATTAGAAAATAATAATTACTTTAGGCCGAATAATCACCCTGTTAAGGGAAAGAAGCTGCTAAAGTCGTTGCATAGTTAAGATATGAGCACATTAAAGAATCAAGGAAGCTTGTCGATGAATGTCACCATTATGGGCGTTACTTGTCTCCATTATTAGAATGTATTCGCTACGAGGTGCGTTGAAGTTCTAACATCTGAGAAATTATTTGCCTCGTGAATTTGAATCTTTTGTTACTTCCCATCGTAATTTTCGTAAAGGCTTGCATATTTTTTTACTACGTCCTCGAAATGATTTCGCGGAAATTTTCCTATGGAAAATGGCTGGGAATTCGAGGTGCGTTCAAATTCTAAGGTCTTCGAGGCACGGAATGTTGCTGCTATCTATGTTACAAATTCAGAAAAAGATTCCAAGCTAAAAATTCAGGCCTCATCTTTCTACGTATTATCAATGACGATAAAAACTATTGGAGACCTTAGAACTTGTACTCACCTACATCTCCCTGCAATTTTTCAATCGGCTAAAGACAACCCTAAGAAAGCATTCTCAGCAGTCATGTAATCATAACTACGGCGTCGCGACGTCGTAGTTTTCACGACGCGTCGTGAAAACACGCGTTAGTCTTTAAAAAGTTTACGTTAAGAATTAACAGAAGTTTCAACCCTCTGGGAAAAGTACTTTTCCAGGAAAAAATCGAAGATAATAGAATTTGAACGAGCCCTCGCATAATATTTGGCAATTAGTCTTCGTACAACTAATGATCATCGAAAGCATTTCATTTAACAAGATTTATGTGTGAAATGAAGAAAAATATACCTAAAATCGGAATCGAAAGGTGCCTTCGGCATTAACAAAAGACTGGGTGTCTTTCATTATTCGTTTAAAAACGACTTCAGTACAACTTAGTTTTAGCTTAATCTAGGGAATATAAATGGTGTAATATTGGCGTAATAAAGGGATATTTATTTACCGTATCCACAATTACTGCAATAATAACTAGGCAGTAAAAGTTGAAGTAAAATTTTAAGTCAATTTCATTTAGTTAAGCCTCTATATTTGATGTATCATTTCGAGGATAAGCTGCGCGTTGATATTTCTCTCACGAACTACCCTCTCTTCGATATTCATGGTTTAATTCATTCTTTATGGTATACTATAAATACATTAGGATCAAACGGTATCTGCACCGGCATTTTATTGCGTGAAACGTTGTCTCCGGAATATAACGCGAGTGATTGATCGTTTGATTTATCATTCACATCATTATACCGATGAATCTCAGATTATGACCGTTGGTTGCCAATTTGATTCGTAATTATTGCCCTATCTCCGATGGCTTATAATTAAAATCTCCCGTAAGGTCTCATTAGGACATTCCGGAACTTTGACGGCTTATATACGCTATCTAGAGAAGTAAAGACTATGACAAAACACTGTATCGAGACAATTGGAGCGCACATCGATTCGTTAATTCGCCCTACTATACATTCGCAAATTGAGATATAACCTGAACAACTTATTGCGTAGAATTTATTCGCGTAATCAATTTAGTCGGCATATTTCATACCTTAATTTACCATTATACGATATACTCATTCGATGGTTATTCGTTACCGTGGAAATATTTCTTTATGGCTAATATCCGTGAATCACATATATCGTACACGACGAGATGATATGCTATAAGTAGATATGAAAACTAATGAATACAAGGATTGACATCAGAATGGCTTTTACAGCAAGAATACTTCATTATATTTTTGTCCTATAACTTACCTCACGTTCACGCTCACAATTATAATTTACCGACTAAAACTAATTCATTTGTTTAAATACCATGTATACAGATACATTGTGGAAAGTTACTGGTTGAATGTTGTGATTGAGATTCCAAAGAAAGGTACATACATAAATAAATACATATCATAAATATTATATTACATTTAGGAAAATAGGAATAAGTGTGTCTGGAGTGGAAAATATATGGAAGGATGGGAAATTACGGAAGGAAAACCTATTACTGACACTAAAACTTTTTACTATGACTATTAATACGTTACTATTTTAATGTAAAACAATGTGTATTAAGTACTGCCTACTGAATGTATTTGGAGGGGTTTCCCTCCCGTCTTTGAGCGAATGCCACGCAATAGTGAAAAACCTGGCCAGAAAGACAAATTCTGTCGCATCAATAAATAAATTCTGGAAAAACGAGGAAAATAAAATTCTGACTCCAGGATAGAATATTGTAATTGTTACGAATGTATATAATGTAATAACATGAAGAATGCTAGCTTTGAATGAAAGCGAGGGCAAAATTATTTGAAAATTATAGTTATGAATAAAAATCCATTATTGTAATGGATGGAAACCTATTATAACGAATATTAAACACTAGCTTTTGAGTTGCGAAAACAGTCTTGACCTTTAAAATTTAGCTTATATTAGCGACGTTGTAAGAAATGATCTGTGCGACAAAATCCTATTTATTAAACTCATTAACTCTATTATTCAATTAGAAGTATCAATAAATAAATCAAGTGTGGAAAAACGAGGCAAATAGGATGCTTACTCAGGGATAGAATACTATGATTGTTATGACTGACTGTGATTATGAGAACATGAAAAAAACCAGCTTTCAATGAGTGCAAAACTCCCATTATAATGAATATTAAAAGATTGATTTCAGGATAAGAATACAGCCTTGCACTTTAAAATTTAATTTATATTAGCTAAGTTGTCTTTGGAATGCTTTTGGTATCAAAAGCCTTTTCACCTAATTCATTAACCTTATAATTCGATGATATACAGCTGAAATATATGAGATGCAATAACATATAGTTATAAGAGACTGAGTTCCTCCTAAGGTTATCATTAAACAATTTCAATCTCCCACGAGCACCACCAAGTTTCGAGTCGGTCATCTTTAAACGAATAATATGGCCAGTGACAGCGTTTTCTCGAAGGAAATCCCTCCACATCCTTCAATTGAATTCATAGCGTCGAGATTTTATCTAAGGGAAATCTTCATTATTTTGACTCAAGGGCACTACTCAGAGCTCACTTAAGAAAACGCTACGGTAATTTTATTTACGTATTAGTCTAGGACGTGATAAGGGAGTGGGAGAAGGCGATGCACGACCAGGAATACACGGGGCTCATAGTCTCCCCACTCCCCTTTTTTCTACTCCTCACCTATCGACCTACTCTCCACCGTTCTTTTCTTTCCTCCTCTTCCCAACTCCTTTTCTCTTCTCTTTTTCTTCCTGTGGGAATATTCCACTGTAACGTCTTCGACAATGCATTCTTCAGCCAACCGCGCCTATTCACCCTCTTTTTTTACTCCTGCCTCTTTCCGCGCGCACACACTCACGACAGCGGCTCCAAGCGCACAGAGGCACGAACGGTCCGGGGCATAATCAGACACTGGAGGGTGCGGAAAAAATCGAAGGGAGGGAGGGAAGGCCCTGGAGAGAGAATGTGCTTCTTTTGTGCAGCATTTTGTTCTCCCTCAGGTTTAAGATAATCGAACCCTATAAAGTGGAAACTGCATTTAAGGAATGTCAGCGTATGTTGAGAGGAACGAAAAGGTTCTCCTTTTTCCTACTTTTATTATTTTTTCAACAGCGAAGGTATTGTCTCACCGAAAGAAATGTCTGAAGGCGTTTATCGTGCATGTCGCCATGAGATTTTTGCTTAAGGGTGAGTCCTTCAAACCGAATTAACAGACTAAAGCTGAGTTTAAAATATTAAGGTTTTATGCAGCACGTGTTTTCTGCTACGTGGCGGAAGTGCAAGAAATGCATTCCAGATGTCACAACAAACGGTTTCAAGGGTTAATACTGTAACCCGCGTATATTTGTACAGATTTGGATTAATTTATACGACATTAAATATAATACGACATGCAAGCTTTTCACTCTTGGCTTTTGATGAACTTAGAATTCTTTATACTAACAAGTATTAACCATGACGCATCGTCATTTTCAACTTATTATCAGTAATGATTTGGTTGTTTGAAGGGTTATCAAAGTGGTCCAGATGAACTTTTCATTACGCCACTGTATCAGTGAATGCCTATAAGATTCTAGGAGCGTAGAAAAGTCGGATGATAAGTATTTATTAAGAAAATCAGTTAAATTTAAGAGTCTTCCTTCCTTTATTTTCAGTTTTCTGAAATAACTCCTCCCGTTTTTGTAATCTCTTTACCCCAACAAAAGTGTTAAGCATTAAAATGAAAGAAGTAGTAGTGGTACAGTTACAAGCTGAGGTCATTTCGTACATAGGCCCCCACCGAAAATCGCTTAATCGGAAATTAGCTTAAGTTAAACGTTTCCCACCTGGCTAAGGAGCCCATAAATTAATATAGTGGTAATTTTAGTCAGTTGACTCAACCACTATTTTTAAACAGCAAATACAATCACAGAGATTATATCCCGGCACAAGGTCAATGGACTTCGAGTTGTAAGAAACATCAGTTTAACTGCTCGAGGAGCCTTATGAACAGATAACATTTCGTAAAATTAAATCTAAACTTAAATAGTGCGAGCTGTGAATCCAGGATGAAACGTAAAAGTTAGCTGCCTGTTGTAAAGAAACGCTCATTCCATTGGAGTCATATAAGCGGAACATACAACGCGAGGGAAGGAAACTGATTCAATGCTAATGGCGGCTCTAAAGAAAAAGCAATCTTTTCTTTCGTTCGCCAAGGTATCGAGAACACCTACCTCGCCCTTAAAGATATGATCAACAAAAACTCGGTAAACGGGCAACACATGGGAATAACTTAACGGAAAACGTTTAAATCTGCCACAGAGAACGGTTCCTCGAAAGGAATTCAGGAGAAGAGTGCGTTGGCCGCATGTCGAAGTGGATACGTTGCTCGGTTGAGAAATGGAATCGAGGCGTGGTTGGAAGCAATGTTCGGCGGAAGAGAGAATGAAGTGCTGCAGACGAAGTGCGAGCTTGCGAAGAAATTGTAAAGATAAATGAAGCATACGATCAGTTCGATAAAGAACTCGTCCCGAAGGAAAAAAATTAATGGGGCAGCGGCTGTAGATAAGGAGAAATGGAAAAAAAATACGCGGATGTTGGAAGTGTAGTATGCTTGGAGCGAATTTGAAAAGTTCGATAGTAAATGCGAGGGTAGAGATTACGCTCAAAGAGCTTTTTTGCCCACTTTTAATAGAAATATATCTACAGGAAATAATTAGAGCAGATTTGTTTCTATGGTAAGCTGATGTCAGAAGTATGAATTTCGTTCAAATTCTTGAAGGTCAAAGGAAATTAGTGTCGACAAAATGTTTGAGGAAATCTGAAGCTAAAAAATGTATGCTGCCTTCCCTCTATTTGTAATTCCAAATTTCCATTTCCAAAATTCGGATGCTTCATATCATGCAACTTTTTAGTTGCAGTAGTTGTCATTTGTACAACACTGAGATTTTAAAGAAATACAAGCCTCGACTACCTAGTAACTCCTTGTAAGCCCCTCGAAATTGACTTTAAGTATTCATCCAAGAAATTAAATCCATATTTAATCTTGCAAATGATGCCATAAATCTCTTGAGAATCATTTGAGTGATACTAAGGTATATCGACTAAGTTAATCATTGTGAGCTGGATGGGTCGCGTCCGCATATAAGTTACCCTAGGAATATCCTGGGATTTCGGACGAATATTTGTAATTCAACCTTGTTGTAATATATCAGAGGCGTTGCATACATGGTGAATATGCTCTAGGTATCAGTAGTTTTAAGGAAACGGAGCACATTTTAGGTATTTCAAATTTTGACTCATAGAATATTAAAGAATGCCCTTGGAACTCTATCGAACAGGAGCCAAACAGAATAAATTAACCCCATTTTCAAACAACTAAGAAATATACCACCAGTTATACACGCAATACATTTTCTATTGCTTGATTGTCTGGGGAAAAGATGCACGCATGCACTTTGAAGGAAATATCCTTATCATTTAAATCGAACGATTTTGTTCTGTCGTGGTAGCTCAATTGGTTAGAGCAACTACCCGGCAAATGGGAGATCTGGGCTCAAGTTTCGGCTGCGTCAGAGTTTTTCTCTTTCAATCTCCTAAGTCTTCATATCCGTCTAAATATCCATATCTAAATCCATATCTCCTAAATCAAGTATGTGGACGACACATCCATCAATTTATAAAATATCTTATGTTACCAATTCTCGCTATCTTATTTCGGTTAGCGAAGATTTCGGCTAACGAACATGAATCCAAAACGAATTTCCTATCTTCCTTAGTCCGAAACGAATTACCTTTCTTCTTTCACGGTTTTCATTGTGAGAAACAGAAAATTCAGTCGCTCGATAGTAGAGGTGGGCATCGAATTTAATGATCCGAACGAAAGATATATGGAATATAACTCTAGAATAGAGGCTGTGTCAAATGGCTCCCAAGCACGTGGAAAAAATCCGTGATGGCCTTTCTTCCGCTACCATCATGCGATATCTTGTTTCCTCTCTGCCCTTAAACATTCTTCACACATCCTCTCCGAGCCGTACCACGCGTACTTGACTCTTACGTCTCTCTATGAGGAATTCTTCGATAGGAAACACATCAAATTGATCGTACGACTGCCACTCCTTCCCACACACACTCTCGCTGCTTATGCCGTTTCCCAGTATCTTTCGCTCACACTTCGCAGGAACGAATTCCTTGCGCCAGAGTTTCCCGCTCTCTCTCTCTCCATTCAGGACAAACCAAACTCTCAACCACGGCGTATCTAGGATATAAATCATTTTCTAGTTGGTGCTCCCGGATAACCAAATGGGTATCACGTTCGATTTCGTTAAAGGGGTCCTGGGTTCGATTCCCAGTGGGGGCTTACATGCGAAATGGCCTAAGCTGTCGATGCACTTTTAGCAATACTACCACTACTAATATTCTAGTGACTCCTAAAATATGGGCTGTTTGTAAAAATGAAGGAGAGTTTGTAAAATCTGATTCACATCTTGCATGGAAATCTTGTCTCGCTTTTTATACCGTGGGCTCAGTGTTGTATTGGCGTCATAAAACGATTAACTTCGAGAGGCTTTAGTCAAAAATGGCCTCCAAATTTATTTTGCCCCATAGGGCGGAACTTCACTGCAGCACTCTTGGGAGATGATTTATGATCAAATCAGATTGAAGACCGCTGAAGGCTGTAGGTATTTGATGACTCGAGTTTCTATAACAATTACTTAGGGATCGCTTTGAAGCGTAATTCTGCAAATTTGATTGTTGATTTTTTTACTATAACCAATATTTGTTTAAAATACGCATAGTTATATCAGTAACATTGAATGATAAGTTTACAGGGATCGTTGTTGTTTTTTATTTAGAGTGCGTCGACAGCTTAGGTCATATTGCTGTCACAGTGAGCACATAATCGCGTTCAAGGCGGTTAGAGTGTACTTAACTATTTGCGTAACACAGTGCTGAAATTTCTAGTGGTGTAGGATAATTAACGGGTAATGTTGGTAACTAAATTTTAAGGTATGGTAGGTGATTAAAATTTAGTGTTTTAAATGATAAAAACATAGTGTTAAAAGGCTATTAATGCCTTTTCGAGCATAGATGACTTTAAGATCTCTGTTTCGGAGGCGTGCCCAGTCTTTTAAAGAGCTCAATTTGCCTAAAATAGCTCAGTATTCTGAATTTTGTGTCATGGTCGTCTTCTAGAGCTGAGGCAATGTCTTTTGTTTCCGAACGAGCTGCGAATCGTTTCGTATTTATCATATTCCTGCAGAAGGTGTTGGATGCTGATTGGGCAGTCGCATTCGTTGCAGTAAGGTAGCATCTTCCCTTATAAAAAGAGGTATGAGTGGATCATAGCGCTATGCCAGATCATCAAGTGGGTGGCCGCCACCTCCTCACCTCTATAGCCCCTGACTGAGGAGGTCCACGCTAGGATCGGAACATCTAAATAGGAAATGAGAGAAGGTGAAAACATGATGATAAAAAAGGAAGTAACGAAGTAGAAGTTGATTAAATAAACTTAAGTAACCTATATTTATGAAATACGGAAAGTAATTATGGCAATAAGGCGAGAAATTTCATCTATATAAAAGAAGGTTCTAATATTTCATTACCCTTGGTTATAAGATGAAAATTTAAGCAAGTCTATTACGTAGCATAGTAGAGAAAGAGAATGACATGCTTGCGATTAAATGATTCTCTGATGGCATATCCACCGGTATATTTTGCCTGTAAACTTTCTCTGAGGAAGTTAAATATCACTTCCTAAGATTGACATCGATTTCATCCTGAACTTTCCGTATGACAAAATGCTACAAAATATAATCAGCGCCAAGGGCAGTAATGTTTGGTTTCTACAGTATCGTTTGCAATCATTAGCGATTTTCGCCTTTTTTCTGTCAGGTTAATATTGATTTTACTCTCTATGGGCCAAATCCTTGTGACAGCTCATCCCACTTTTCAAAACAACGGAAAGCCTTGACCGAAATTTTCAAAGCTGACAACCGGATAGCTTGAAAATCTGCAACTCCCAAGTCGTTTTATATCACATACTCCGCATCACAGAAGAGAAGAGGACATTCTCTGGTGCCATCAGGTAAAATACGCGAGCGGAAAATTGATTTCACTGATAATCACAGCGCACTGAAAACGGTTGACTCCTCTGATTAACGTATTTCCACGTGTTAAATGTTAGATCATCTTATGGGACTAGGACTGAAACATAATTTTACCTGGTAAACCTAGGCACCATTACTGCGAAGGTTAACTGAATATGCAGGGAAGACGGGATGCGAAATTGCTAAATAGTTAAATTTTACGTTACCACAAGATATAGGAATGGAATTTTCAAGTAATCTCTTGTATCTGCCTCTCTTTTCATAGGATATTTTCGTATTTAGTAATACTTCTTGATTGAATTTCTAGCCGTAAGACTTATAAGACTGTTGCTTATACTCGGTGCTAACTATAAAAATATGAGTTGGTATCTTCACTCTCTAAATACATATTCTTTTCGCATTTAGCTACTTTAAAATATTTATACACTTTCAGATTTCTCTCTTTCATTCTTGCTGAAGACTTCGTCTCAATGTTGCAAGAATGAAATCTTAATTTAAAATTCTTCGTAAGATATTTTAAAAGGAAGGGTATAGAATGCTTGAAAATCAAGATTTTTCAAAAGGAAATTGAAAGTAAACATGGAATACTTTTCATTCTATTTAATTCCAAAACAGATAAAATATCTTTAAAATTACATCACTGAATAACGAATTTTTAAAAGAGACTTTAACGCTCGATAAAGTTCACGACCGTAGGGTAGCACTTAACATCCCAAAGGTATTAGGTTTAAATCACGATTTTCCGTTGCTCATTTATCACTAATTTTGTTCTATAAATATTTTGGTACAACATTATGAATATGTACATTCAAATGCAATTATAAATGTGTGCATAGGGCTTATCATCCATTCCCTTTTTCCTAGTAATGTGACGGTTTTCATATCTTCCTAGAGGAGTACGACGTATATCCCCAGCTGGAAATAAACACAAAAGTCGAAAGAGAGAATTAAGAAGTTCTAACTCTTGCGTCACTTGTGGATCTAGTACGCTAAATGTATGCATAACTCTTAAGAATCGAAAGGAGAGAATCAAAGCAGAAACTGGATTGGAAAGTGTTGTAGCAATAGACGAGAGTCGGAAAGATAAGTAGAATTAGGTCTAAAATTGAATAAGAAATTTCATCAGCAAAATAGCAAAATTCATGATTTTATGGTAGCATGGTAGCTTTTATAATAGCATTTTATCGTATTATTGTGAAAAAAATTGAAGTTAAATACGGAAATAAGAAAATGATGAGGCTCGTTCAGAAAGTAGTACCCGTTTGTGCACATCTTACAAATGGTTAGAGAGAAGTGTCCTGCAGAAGGTCAACCATTTTGGGTATTCATCTACTTACTGTATTGTAAGATCAATTGCATTCTGACAGTTTTTGTTATTGTAGTGATTGATTAACATGCCTAAGAAAAGTGAGCGAACCGCCGCTTGCGAGTTGAGATTGGTGATACATTTTTTGAATGCCGAAAATATGCGGCCGAGCGAGATTTTTAGAGATATTAATGCAGAATAAGATGAAATATGGATGAATCATACGCAAACTTTAATGCAGAAAGGGTAATTGTCCATGGTGGTAAACGATAAAGCCGCGAAAAATTGTCAATACAAGTGATTTGCTCCAGTCAGTCGTTAAGGATGATCGGCGTGCAACTTTAGATGAAATTAGAGAAAACATTTCCTATTTATCCCATACCATTATTCACAATGTTTTCACAATTCATATTGGGTAAAGGAAAATTTGTGCAAGATAGTCTCATAGCATGCTTACAGAAGAGAATCAAAAGTAACGCTTGGTTTCTGTTTTAAACTTTTTGGTACGCTAAGACTAAGAATTCTTGATCATCCCCCATATCCCTGATTTCGCTTCTAGTGACTTGGTTACAACTATTTTCTCAGCTGGAAGACTTTCAAGGTGGGAAGAGTTTTGAAAACGAAGATGAGTTTAAAGAAGACTATAAACTGGTATTTAAAAGATGAGAGATACCGCAAATGTTTGAATGTCCACAGAAACTATGTACGAGTACGAGAAACTATGTCGTAGAAATGAAGAGTTTGATGTTTTCCCGGTGTATGATGCTAAGAAATTCTTCACGGGTAGACAACCGGGTTATCCCGGGTGATCCCTGAAGATGGCAACAGAGGACGTTGCCGAAACGTCGGTTTACACCGAAGAACTAACCCGGTTGTCTACCCGTAAAGAATTTCTTATGTCGTAGAAACTTTAACGTAAAGTCATAACATCACGCAGGAGAAATTTTCAGAAGAAAATATTTCGCAAATATTCATTTAATTAAAGAAGCTCATCAATATTTTTAATGCACGCAGGAAATATGCGAAAGAGGGTAAAAGTTTGTTGAATAAACCATTACATTATTTCACGTTACGTAGAACTTTCTTTTTCGTAATACATAAACTGCGAACATGTAAGTTTCCTGTAATCAAATTTGTAAATTCCTTTTCTTTCTCATAGCTCCTTTATTCTTTTATATTATTAATTTAATTTTAATGGTACTATGTCTTATTTCTTTACTACATATGTACGGTTAAATGGAAGATGGGACTTTCTAGTCTCGATTTTTCCAAATAATAAAGTCCTTAAAAATAAAGTCTTTGTCTCATACAAGGCCAAGAGAAAAGGCGGTTTCTGGATAAGAATAACAGAAAAATAATGGAATGGTTCACTGAATTATGCACATCTTCCATCAAAAGATGGTAGAATTTAACGAGGTGTTTATTTTTATTGATTAACTACTTTTACGATCTGTATTTGCTCATAATTATGCAAAAGTAGCGAAACATTTTAGGAATACGTTAGATGATGATTGTATAGAGAGGAAGGAAAACATTAAGCATTAAAGGGTTTGAGTAGAGATCTTAGTGTTAAAATCCGTCGTTGGAAAAACATTCCGAGAAGGTAATCCGTAAGGAATGGAATGAATGGAAAACATTTCTATCGGTTTTTTATTGATGCGGAAGATGAAGCAAAGAGTGCATCTTACTATTGACCCGAACCAAACGCTTTGCAACAGCACAACTGTACAATTGCACAGTAATTAGTTCAATTTCTGAGAGGATAGAAAGTATTGGTTATACTTTGTACTGAATTTATGTTGAAATATTGTATGATAGTCTCAAGGATTTTACTGGAATTTCTGAAGAATTTGGTCAATAAAGAACCACGGATTAACACGTTAAAAATAAAAAGGTGAAAATAAAAATATCTCACGTCTCATATTCAACTCAAAGATATCAATAAACAAAAGTGAAAACTATCTTAATCAAATCCCAAGGAAAATAGAAGAGAAAATAGCGGCATTATTTGGACTTGAACCCAGGTCTCCCATTATACGGGATAATACCTTTCCTAGAATTCCTTCTTGAAAGTGAGAGACTGGGTTTGAGTCCCAGTCATGTTTATATTCCTCAACTCTCTTAATCCTTGGATTTTAAGGCGGACACTTTTGTGTGCAAATTTGAAATTTGTCACCATCCTTGAATAAAATCCATCAAAAATGAATTAAATAACCGAATTAATAAATTAATTAAATAACGAATTAAATAATGTACTATTTCTACATTAAATTCAGTTTTGCAATACGATTGAACAAAAAAACTTCATCTCTAGGTGTTGATAATAATTCGTCGAAGATTGTTTGATGATATCGGTTATGAAAATAAACTTATCGCGGAGAATGTGTTTAAGTTCTTCAGATTTATACAAAAGACAACCCTTGGTGTTAGACATTAGAAAGTGGTCAGGTCTAATTTATATTGCATGCTAAATCTTTGGAAAAATTATAATTTTAAGCTATATACCTCCTATCCTATGAAAGCAGAAACATAAACGTATTGAGCGACTCCTATGAAATCACTGTATTTGAAACTTCATGATCGAAAGTAATCGTTCTGTGAAAACTTGGAACACATTACATTACTTATTGAATTACATTTTTACAGATTATTCTGAAAATAATTTCTTTTATTTAATTTCGAGCTAAATTTTTCATCAAGAAATACTATTTAATTTAAAAGAAATCATTGAGCACTTGGAATTTATTGATGGACATGAAATACCTTTACAGGAATACATGTATCCAATGTACATTGGAAGATTTTGTTAGCAATCTTAATGAGAACGACACACTTGGAATAGATAATAATCTTACCTTCTTAAAAATAACAATACCATCGCCTTTATCTTTTTAGGTTCACTTGCATTGAGAAAGAAACAATATGAGCCCCTAAATATTATCAGAATAATTTACGACGGTTTTTCCTCTTTAATTACCAAAGTTTCTTAAGTGGCATAAGAGTAGCACTCATTCAAAAATTTCCTCAACACTTGAAATATTCACGAAAAGATTGGAGAGGAGTATCTGTGTAACTACCTTATTGAACTTAAGCCAAGTTTGGCAAACTTTCGCGTCGAACTGTGCGACTTGGGTTTGAACAGTGAGTCGAGGAATGAGAGAGAATGCGATAGCATATGAAAGGAAAGAATAGAAATCAGAGTTAGAAAGCGAAGGACAGAGAAAACATTGAGGTCTCTTGGAATACTAGCGCCGTCTTTTTTAAATAGGATTTAGTGGCTCTCTTTGTCTTCTGCACGCTTTCCTTCCAGATTCTCTTATTTTCCAACGGAAAATATCTTACATCGCAGTTTCTACATCATATTTTTCCTCGTTATCCTCGATTTTATTTTCTCCCTCTCTGTTATTCCCGGCCTGCTATTTATCTGCCTTTCAACTCTTGTCTTTGGCACATTTTTCCTGCGCGCCTGAATAAACTGCTGCTATCCAAGGTCTGGAAAAGATTTCAAGTTCGAATGACACTAAATGGGAAGTTATTACCGGCCAATATATTTCCTAATCAATTTGCCTTCTTAATTCCACCGTTCTTGGGATTGATATCAACGGAAGTAAATGATAATCGGGAATTATCAACGATAGCAACTGATTTTTCCCATATCACACTTATGCATAAATAAGTGAAGTTTGTGATCACAAATAAATTAAGCTTTTAACATACACAAATTTAGGAACGCGGCTGGAAAACTATTCAAGTAGGTTGTTTTATCTTGAAAATTGTTTCGTTACGATTAAAAGGTTCATCTTAAAAGAGATTCTATACCATTCATATTGGCCTATTTTCTAAGAAAAATACACTTCTATTCCACTAATACTTCTAATGCTGTAATATGCTGAAAAGAGTATATCCCTATTAACCTAATTAATTCATCATTTGAAGAAAATATTGTTCGTAATTTTCATATTTGTTGCTGATTTACAACGGTAGGTATTTTGAGATCATTAATTTCTGATTTGAACAACTATATTTAGCCAGTGACTTCTATTCATTTCATTGCTATTGAGCCAGATAATAAAACTGTGGTATCCTGATTCTTCCATTGGACTGCATGTACATTCTAGAACCTAGGATATTGGCCATGGACCGCTGGCTGGTTCTAATTATATCCTAGCTTTACTTATACGTTGCATTTAACATATGCACTAAAATATTACGGAACAACGCTGACTGACAAAGATGTATGTGACAATAAATCAATATCGTGCATGAGTGGGAGGGACGGAAATAGTAACGACTCAGTAATGGACGAATGACTGGAAGAAATGCTGTGTGACCAGAATCAAAGAAATGTTATGCGTTTGCTTGGTCGTGGGGTAATACACGCATTGAAAATAATACACGTGCAAAGTACCAAAGCTGAATGAAAAATACCGTGCAAGATGAAAATGCGAGTGTTAGAGAGGATAGGGTGATCGAATGTATAAAGGGGGAGGAAGACTGAGAAGAGGCTGGTTGAATATGGTGCATGAGTTTCTAAATGTAGATGTGGGTAGTTAAAAGATTCAAATGGAATGTCTGAAAATATGTACGGATACATCTGAAGCAAAATACGTATGCAGGGAAGGGAAATATATTTAGGGATATTTATTCCTAGAATTGTGAATAAATGGGCCCTGTAGCGTTCCTTGCCGGAAAGGGTTAAACCCTGATTGATGTTCATGCGCGCTAAAAGATAAAAGAAGAAATGTGTTCCGAACTAGGCAAATCTCTTGCAAATAAATTTCCTCGTTCGTTTTTTATCGACCCTCGACATGATGAAACCCACTGCTGCTCTCTGTGAAGCAGTCGGTTTCTTTACTACCTTAACGAAACACACATAGCTTATGGAACACACCTTTCGTGTAACTCTACTCTCAAAACCCCTCCATGTACCCACTCTCTTCCGCTCCTACCTATCTAGTGTTATCTTTTGATGGGAATAGCTTTGTGACACACACTGTACTCTCGCTCGGATAACTACCTTCATATTCTCATCAACAAATCTATTCGGATTGCCTTCGATGGCATCCTTAGGATGGAGAAACAAGCGGTCGGGAAGCCTCTTTTGCCCGCTCAGCGACGCGTTGAGCGGCTCCATACTCACACACGTGCAGCAAGAGTGTTGGATGAACGCTCGGATGACGTAGAGTTGACGCAGCCTCGCTGAATTGCGTGGCTCCGACGAGAATTGCTTACCCATTAGGATTGCAAAGTGGGGTAATTTATTCCTAGAGAAGCACGCGGACTCTCCACACAGGGGATTATTTAATGTGAGGTGGGTCCTTATCGAATCTTCTCCTCGCTTAATGTTTTCCTTTGCTCGACGAGTGCGGGAAAGGGACGGGTTAAAGTTAAAACCATGAAGGGATTATGCCAGGAATCTCCTGAATGTTTTTTCCTCCCTGGCAGAAATAGCGAAAGAGGGTTTTGTTACCGGGCTTTTCCGCGGATTCATGACTATTTTATGGAGATTCTATATTCCGATCCGAGGGAAGGAAATTAGGGCTGAAATTTGATGGCAAAGTCTGAATTTCTTCGGGTTTCCTTTCATTATTCGCATATTTATTGCGGAGATATCCGAGTCGCTCAAAATTGGGAAGTGGTGGTATCTTATCTTTTTGGCAAATGAGTTTCGTAAATTAATATATAAACATCTTCGCTACACGGAAACGACATTGGTGAATAGAGTCGTACTATAACATTTCCAAGTTTCATCATCAACATCAAAATTTGCTAAAAAGATAGAAATAGTCATACTATATATTAAAATAGCATGAATACCTGCTACAGAAAAGGCTGAGTGTGAAGTAATTTTAGTTTTAATTTTTTTATTCTGCAGAAATAGTTTGAGCCATATGGTTTTGGATAATCCAAATTTTCGTACTGTAATCTTTGCGTGTATGCACAAATAATTCTTCCTTTCATCTCCATCCTTTTTAATTTTCCTTTCTTTGCTACACAAGAATATAATGAATGGCCCTTTCTCAATGTTGTAAATATTGAATTTCATTTAGTTATTTTATTCTTCTGTTCTGTTTGAAATGGAATGAAAAACCGAAATCGGACACTGTAAGAGCCTCACTGGTGATCCTTTGACGCGACTTTATAAATTATCTATGGTCACATTTCAAGTTGTATATCTTTGATGATTACATTACTATAATTTTAAAATGCTATTCGTGTAAAAATGTATTACCTTTTGTATCGACTTCTTCGAAAGCTTATTTAATTGATTAGTATGTTACTCTTTTCCTATTGTGTTTTCTTATGAAGAAGGAATTATTTGTTCCGTTATCACCTTGGTAAAGGTGCATTTAATTCAGACGTGACCAAGTTTCATGTCACGATGTGCCGCCTACATAGGAATCTTAAAGCATTCGGAGCTGCAAGAGGTTTATTTTTAAAATTTATTTTAGTATATAGAAATATACACTTTTAATGATAAACACATCTATTTACACTTGATGCACGCTCTTTTAGTCAAAATAAACGAAACGTAAAATTTTCTAATTAATGATTAAATAATTACTATTTATATAAGGATTTGTATACTGCTTCCCAATTTTCAGTTTTGTGGATTTGTACTTGCTTTACCAGGCTTCTGAAGTCAGGGTTGTCGTTTTTGAGGGCTGTAAGCAGAGATTGATAAGCAGGGAAGATTAAAAGTTGATATTTTTACTAATTTTTAAATAACTTTGGTCTCGTTATTTCGAACGAAATTATTTTATAAATTAAGTAAAAACTATCGAAACCAAATCTCCACCTCACACTAATTATCAACTGCTGATTGTTGTGAGCCGCATTTCAGAGAATAAACGACCTGATTATATTCCCTGCATTTACTGATCAGGTTTGCAGCAAAACAATTTATTTTCAAATGTTATGTTTTTCTGAAAATGTAGGATCTATACCCACAATATAATTTTTTTGTGATAATAAAAAACTTTTCTTTTTAAAATCCTCGTAGACCTCCTCCTCGTTTTAATGTAAGAAATCATCTCAATCTCAATCATATGTCTAAACATTTCCCTAATCTATTGCTAAACATATATCAATATTAATTCAAATAAGACAGTCAATAACCAAAAGCTAACACAACTTTGCAAGGACAACTCATTTTCATTATCTCTCACAAAGCAAACGAGTTCGAAATCCGCACTACTAATGGATGAGCGAAGAACGTAAGACCATCCGCTACCCTCTAAAACGTTCGTTAAGCCGCAAACCACGAACAAATTTCCAAATAGCTAACTCACGCCTTGATCGCCGCAACTTATCGATGTTTCCAAGTGTTGGAACCAGCTCACGAAATCCCGCACCCATTATTCCTCAACTAAAACCGCAGGATCATTCCCTTCCTTTTCCCTCTAATTTCTCCACCTCTCTCATTTAGTCGATCTTCATTTCTCTCGTCTTTTTCCGCCCCGGGCAGACAGACATCTCCATCGCTTCGGCTTTTACCCGCTAAGAGTCTCCAGCGTAGCGAGCGACCCCAATTTAAAAGCTTGCCACGCCGCCTTGCAATCCTCACCATCCCCGCTTCCTTTCTTTTCCTTAATGGACCGGTTCTCGAGGAGGTGAAGTGGAGAAGGCCAAGTGATGTGACTGAGAATGGATTCGAGGAGAGAGTTTTGGGGGTTGAAACAAGCGGGGGTCGAATCTGGCACGGAAGACGGGAGGGGCGTAAATAAAGGTATTGAGCGAAAGTTACTCGATGTATGGGAGAAGGGAAAATTGCGAGTGATCGAAAATCTAATCGCACATCGCTATTTTTTCCATTTCTCTCTCCGCCGCGGCGACGCTATTTTTTTCCGTTCGGAGTTTGGGCAGAGGAGGAAGGAGGTTGAACATAAAGGACACGACGCAATCATCATGAATCGCGCATAAAAAATATTGCGAGTGTTGGAAACTGAATGGGGGAATGGAAATAATCGATTTCGCGGGGTTTCATTTCCTTCTGAAGAGGTGGCTGTGAAAGGGGCGACGTTCGAGGAAAGAATAACTGGTTTTCACTCGGAAAAAATAACAAAAAATGGGAGTTCTCTCTCGATTTTTTGCTGCTGTAAGAAAGTGCGTTTGGGTATTTACCTCCTCGCGTGTTTAAGAACTCAGTTCCATAGACTCCAATACTAAAAAAATCAGTCAAAGAGGAAGGTGGATTCACGTGTAAAGTTAAGCGACTCTGAAAAATTTATAACTCACTGATAGCAGAGCAGGAATAGAAATTAGGGAAGATGTTGACCACCGATGTAGAGTTGACATCAGAATCGCTGACATTGAAATCAATAAATCATATCAACCACTACTGCTACATTTCATGAAAATTTCAAATTTTCCTAATGTGTTTAAGAATATTCGCTATCGTTCCCTTCGCAAAGGCTATTGCAATATAATTTATTTACTGAAAATATTGGTATTTTATTTGGATCATTTATCTACAGTTTGGGATCAAATTTGTAATTGTAACATATCAATGTGAGATAAGCAAATCTTTAAAGCAATAATTATCTTTCTATATTATACAATACTGTAGTAACAAGCAAAAAAACGGATTTCGTGAAAAACCCAAATTTGCGAATAACGAAAAAGATCTAAAGAATGTGTCATCAAAAATGAGGAGGTAACGGACTCAAAAGAATGGAAAAAATAACTAAATTATACTTCACAAAGAGGTGACAAATATGTCCTTTCATTGCTTATTAAGGAAAGTCTTGTAAAGATTTTGATGCTTATTTGCAAAACCAGAATACTTTCAAGTAAAACATTTTATTCATATGAATTAGCAATTATCATTGTAAGAATATTTACATATCTGTAAAATTACAAAATTTAGAAATGTCTACTCATTAATTGCGTGGTTTTTTTGAAGGCTATGTATTTTATTTCCTCTCCATTCTAGTTACAACTAAGGGTAAGATTCTATCTTAAGGCCCATTAAATCCACGCGAATTTGAAATTTTCTTGTGTCATGAAATGTTATGTGTAATTATTAATCAGTAGTGAACTCAAAGTGACTATTACCAAACGAAGAGAGAATTTGAATATCGAAGGTGGCAAAGGAAAGGTCTCAAATCAAACATATCTCCAATTAGAACTGATGGCTTTACCATTCCAGTCGACCAAAACTATTTTTGTTAATAAGCTACGTTAGGTTAAATTAGTAAATTGTTAGCAACGACAAAATAGAGCTTACCCAATCGCTGAAAGGCAACGGAAGGTAGATGAGTTATCTTCTCGTAACTTCGTTCAATGAGTGAAGCTATCTGGTGAATTGGTATTCACTCACCGAGAGGAGAGAGCGGTTGTGAATGCATTTTGGAAATGTACGATTATTTAAAGGGCAAAACCGAAGAGTAAAAATAGCCCGATTTCCAGAAGAGATAAAAATTGCGAGATAAGGCACGAAAGAATGATTAAGACATAGGTCCCAATGGAACCCCTTCTTGGTTATGGTATTTTTACACTTCAAGTTGGGCAAAGAAACTTTTATGAGACAAATCTTCCAGTTATTATCTCATTTTACCTTCATCCTATCTGCAAAATATTCCAACGTCGGCAATTTGCGGGACTCGAGGTAGTAAATGACCGTCAAATCCCACTGCCTGAACCGAGATGCATTCTATCGTTTACCCTATTAGAGGAAAATGTCGTATCAACCCATCTTACTTCCTAGAACCGGCTCTGCCTGGACGTTTATCTTTAGCGATCTTTAGTATTCTTCCACTTTAACTATGCGACCTTTCCATTCTTCTTTGCGCTTTTTGCTCATTCGTTGATATTCTCTTCATGGCAACCAATTTATTTATTATGAATGGATTTTTTGCAGTTATGAAGTAAATTAAGTTTTAGAAAAATAAACTGTTGACATGCAGGATCAAATTGATGAGCTAAGATTTTCATATGGGATCACGGATAAACAAGTGAAAATTAACATGCATAGACAATACCACTATGTTAAACGGGATGCTTTGTAAGCAAGACAAGTGGCACATCATTTAGTGGTACCAAACTCCGCCAGAGTTTCAAGGCAGCTGTCTCTCAAAGCGATGTTTGAGGAATTCCTCCCAAAAAAAACAAACAAGGATAAGGTTAAGGTATTAAAATTCACCTTTAAATCCCATGCAGCGCTACTTTCTTTGCTCATAAAGCATCCTGTTAACAAAATAGAATTGTAGTTTAGTTATTAGTAGGTAGGAACATTGGTTCGACTCCCAGCCATTTCGAGTAGTAGTAGTAGTAGTAGTATTGTTAAAAGTGCTTCGACAGCTTAGGTCATTTCGAACGTAGGCCCCCACCGGGAATCGAACCCGGGACCGCTTTCATTGAAGTCGAACGCGTTGCCATTTCGATATTTTTCACTTCTGCATATCATTGAGTTTAAGGCGAACGCTTCCTCGTGAGAATTTTATTACCTTTCCATCATCCTTGTAGTCCTATGGGGATCTTGTGCAATGATTATATGTAAAAAATATATGCGTTCTTGTATACTTGGACCACCGAAGATTATTTCCTGTAAGCCTGCTATACTGTGGCCCTTAAAAATTATGGAAACTCTTGCTACACCGATGAACGAAAAGTTGTTCCCTGGAAGCATTATTTTACATCCAGCAACATCGATTTCCCATAGAGATCGGATTAAAATATTAAAGCTAAGTTTGAGCTAGGAAAGAGAAATAAAGACGTTCTTCTCGACATCTCGTTCAGTATGGGTCCGTTATCCTTCCATATCCCGCATTTTTTCCTCGTCCCTTCCGCCTTCTCTATCTCATACTCTCCATTCTTCACGCGATGAATGAGCGAGGGCGCTCTCCTAGCCCATATCCGTCTTTTGTCTCTCGCTCCCAAATTCAATTCATCATCCCCAGATCCTCCTTTTCATGCCAAAGGTATCCCTAACAACGCTTGCTTGCTGCGCCACTCACTTAAGCCAGCGTCGTTGTTGTAGGTTAACACTTGACGTGATGTTGTCTTATTGATTCCGTGTCTTGCATTCTCGTGATGGCGCTGAGAAGACTGGAGATTATGATAATAGTGAAGCTTAACGTGGTAAACGTGTGATTTTCGCTTCTGACAGCATCGTCTTTTGGATCGCTACAGCTGCGTCTGAAGCATCCGTTCAGAGCTCCAATTTCATTTCGGTTATCATAAACATTGTGTAAGATATCCCAGTTTTAGTGATAGAATTGGCTTGAGTGCATTAATTTGACATTAAAATGAGGTAACTGAAAAATAAGAATTTAAGAATTTTTCACGAAGTATGGAGAATGCACAATCTATTACGATAATGCTGTAGATTTTTCTTTGTTTTTAGCTATATTTGCAGTAGTATTTATCTCAAATGCTGCACTTTAAGATATATTTCACTTAATCAAACAATGCACTTTATATTCCATTATTTCGGTAATATTTACTGAGGGAGGGTAGATTTACATTCGCCTAAATACCATCAATTTAAAGGTTCTACTGATATTCCTAATAGTAATTTTTACACGAATCACATATATGAAAATAAAAATATTACTTTAAAATTTTCTTCCAATAAGCACAAGCAATGAAGGTAAGAGAAAGAAAATGGTAGTTCGTAATATATCTAATATGTATAAAGTGCTGAATATAGATGCTCCCAATTTAGCTCTCAAATCCAACTAAAGGTATTCGGTATCAGTGTATAGATAAGAGTCCACATTCATTGAATCAGTTTGAATGAGAGGAACCGTTATTGGGTTCCCGGTTAGCCGAGTGGGCAACGCGTTCGACTTCGGTGAAAGCCATCAGAGTTAGATAAAAGCTCCAAATAGCCGAATTAAGTTGCCTTCTCCGGGAGAGAAGAATAACTGTTATTAATGAATAAAATCAGTCATTCTTCTCTCCCGAAGATGGCAAATTAGTTGTCGAAATACGTAATGAGAACAATACTTGCAAGCGCGACCACGGAGAACCCCAACCCCCGCTGGTGGGAATTCTTCAACGGTTAGTTTTCTCGCAAACAACGGCTATTTGGAGCTATTATCTAACTCTGATGTCTTACCACAGCCGTGTTCCTTTTCCTTATAGATTCGGTGAAAGCGGTCCCGGGTTCGATTCCCGGTGGGGGCCTACGTGCGAAATGACCGAAGCTGTCGAAGCACTTTTAACAATACTACTACTAAGAACCGTTATTCTTTGCTACATTAAAATTAAGCTACCACATTATTTAGTAGTAGTAATATATTTTTATATATGCTTCGATAGCTAGTCATTTTGCTCACCTGAGCTGTGACCGGAAACGAAGGAGGGACCACTTTCACCAAAAGTGGATGCGCTATCCATTTGGCTACCCAGAAGCCCCAAGAGTGATGTAGTTATACGTGCTACTATTCAAAATTTTAATTGTAAGAACTTACTCTGAATAATAAATGAATGAATGAATACTCTGAATACTTTGGCTAAGGATATATCCTCTACTATAGTCAGCCTCTACCAGTCAGTCACTAATAACCTAGTAAAAGAGAGATTGTAAGCAGACAATAAATACATTTTATCTTATAAGCTGGAATTGATAGACTTAATCCTCAATTAAGATATCATTCGTTTAAGATACAAATAAAAGGTATTATTACGATCCCCTCCATCGTTTGAGTTTCGATTGAAACTTTAGGCTTGAGAGAGATTGAACTATTATCAATAATAATAAAAAGAATATTTCCCTAGATTATACTATATGTATCGCGCACAACGTATTCGTCACAGCGCGAACGCTGTAGTCTTCTTAGAATCGCTTTTAAATTGCACCACTCCGTAATGGAACAACTATATTGCGGGAGGAACGTTTCTCACTGCAGAAACTTCGAAATCATCCATTTTCCCATCCCTCGTTTTTCTCGTTTTCCTCGTTCAAGCAGATCAACCGCAGGAATCTTATTTGAGAAACGAAAACGAATCAAAATTCCTCCGACGCGTTTCTGCTGAAGTAACGTCACACAATATTTCAGACAATTTTGGTCTCGATCAGAATTTAAGAAGGTGCTTGGAGAAATTTTCATTTTCTTGCGGGGGAGGAGGCACGCGTAACGATGATTTCTTTTCCCTGGAGATACACATTCTTTTCCCCGGCCTCTCTCTCTCTCTCTCCGACCCGTTTCACTCCGAAAATCGGATATCTTTACATCCTCTTTTTGGCCCAATAACAACAGACTCTTTTCCCACCCTCATTTATCGCGTAGCTCGCTTCCCATCCTTTCTCCGTCTCCTCTTTCCCTCTCCCGCACTCCATGAAGTTATCTGCAGTCTTATATTTCGTCATAATGGACCGTGGAGTCTTTTGTCGGGTGAGGAATTGCACATAATGGCCGCGCTTCCTGCGAAGCTCCCGTACGTATTTCCGGTTCACCGGACCGGAAACGTGAAGATAAGAGTGGTGGAGGAGATGCAGAGTTAAATCGAGGGGAGAGAGAGGGGAGGGGGCTGCGACGGCGACGACATCGGTAAGGGATGAGGGGTAGGGGAAAATAAAAAGGTAGAAGGGGGATGAGTGGGGAGAGATGGGAGGTTGATGGAGGGTGGAGATGCTGGTTGGAAACGTAATGGTTGTCGGTGTGGTTAGGGCCCAAAATGGGATGGCGCGTAATGGCAAGAAGAAGGAAGGCGTTATTTACTTTACGAGGATTTAACCTCCAATTTTCGCTCGGGACCGAAATCAGTTTGACCATCGACGCGTTTCCGAACGAACGGGGATGAGTACCTATAGAAATCGACCACGTGCGGGGTTTAATCAGGATGCGCGACCGATGGTGCATTTCAGGGGAAGCAAGTACATGAATTAGCGCAACATTGGGATAAAGGGATGGCGGTGAAGCGAAGTGTAATCGCTGTATTCCTCGTCAAATTAAATCATTTGGCTCAAGTTTCGTCTATATGAAGATCGATATAGCGGTTTTGGGTGCGTAAATAAGCCTATATCATCAGCTACGAGTACTGAATATCATTAGGTTTGGAGCAGGGGAACTTTTTTCCATAACATACTCCTTCACATTCTGTTTAGCTAGTTTTATAGGTAATCCACATCGAAACATTTTAAGGGGAAAAGCCACCGTCATTAAGAAATTTATTTTTATAAGCTTCAGGCTACTGGAAAGTGATTTTGGATGTTCATGTTAACATTATACTCATAATTCAATAAGGTAGTTTTGGAGTAGCAGTGCAAAAATTTGCCTCCAAAGTCATCATTTTTAAAAGGTAATTTTCAATACAATTAAATTATATACGCGTATAAGTGATTATTGAAATGTATTTTAACACCCCAAAAAGCCAAGCGGGGAACGAGTTTTCGGTGGAAGCGGTCTTGGGTTTGATTTCCGATCGATACCATGAAGTGAGAGATTTTGAAATCTTGGAGAACCATTTGAATTAACAGCTACAAATTCATTGCGGTATACAAAATCCAACATGGCGGTGTGGAAGTCGACATTCTGACCATGTATCACCCAAGTGGAAAGGCTCTTGGATAGGCCTTGGTCCTATATTGTTTAATGCTACGTGGATTTTATATTTACGTTTCTATCTGCTACGAAAGTACTTGTCTTCTACATGCATTCCTCAAACCTAAAACCTAGTCTATTTTAAATTACAGCTTTTGAAAATAACCGGGATGTCATTTTTTTACCTTAGTGTCCCGATTCTTTGCTGCAGGCCGTCTAACTCCTAAATGACAGCGAAAGAATACATTCTTTACTTTCTTTTCGTTATAAACTTCAAATTGAGGGACAACCTATAAACCCTGGCACCACTAGACCAATCAGTGCTAGGTTTAATACTGAATCCAGCCGTGGACGTCTGATATCGATTCATTTCTGTTATGATTCACCGATACTTTAATCTTTTAAAGTGTGAATTGCTCTTGTAGGATACATGAGATACGTTTTTTATACCAATCTGCGAGAGATGGGAATAGCTGAACTAATGTAATCAACGGTTCAATGTATCGGGTTGATACGAGGGTTGAATGAGAAGTTTAGGGAACTTAAAGGTAGACGAAGTGCAACGGGAATTAAGAGAGAAAAGGTTCTACTGAGGATGGGAGTGTGAAGCCCTGAAATGGGATAAGAGCCGTCGACTGATAGCCTTAGAAAGGGATAAGAAGTTTAATGTGGTGAGGAGAATTGTAAAACTCGCGCGGGCGAAAGAGGGAAGAATAGCGGAAAGTAATCCGAACGATAAGGCGAAAGGAGTTTTAAATCATCGAAAATTACGGGCCTCGGGAAATTGGAAAAAGGAACGCGGATTTGGGAAAGAAAATAAACGGGCATTATTCAAATCCAGATGAGCGAATGTAAACGGATGATAAATTTGTTGATTATCGATTCGAAAAGTTTTCAATTACAAGATGCATCGGGACGAAAAAAATTATAACTTCGGTTGTATACGTGACGGAGAACTCATCGAGTTTTTACATCCCTGGGCGACTATTTTTAATTTGACATATGATTAATGAAATGCTCTCCTGCGTGGATTCTGGATACTTGATTCACTCAAAATATTGCGCACCCCATAATTTAATCATCAGACTCGCACTGGGAAAATTTTAACCTTTTCATACGGAATGGAGCGAACGAATATGTTAAGGATATTGAAGCTACTCGCATACGCACTCTCGCAAAGCGAAATCTGGACCCCATTTTCAATTTCGGAATATGAAAGCGTTACGAGTCCTAACAGATGAATATTTCAAAAAGTGAAACGTGAGGAAAGAGAAATTTGATGAAAAGTAACGTGGTGACATATTAACTGAGCAAATTATGTAATTAAACAAGATTTATCTTTCATGAGGACAAATGATGGGGAGGTGATTATGGGCGAAAAGCCAATGAAATCCTTTCAAACTGGATTTTTTTCGAAAAAAATAGTTAAAATCACTATGAATAAACAGTCGAGCTTCAATGTAGTACTGTCTCATATGCTTATATCTCCGAACGGCGTCAATACCTACGAGTCAGTAATATTAAGATATAATGAGTCCATTCATTATAAAAAGTAACAAAAATTATTCAACTGCTTTACCTTCCTTTACGTTATGTGTCTTAAATTTTCATTTCCCTTGGTTATAAGCATCTGGGATTATTTCGCATATATCCTTCAACCTACCTCATACTTCACTTTTGAATAGTTGTACAGGTGGTAGTATTGCCGAGTGCTTCAGCAGCTGAGGTAATTTCACACATATGAGCCCCCGAAGGGAATTGAACCCTGGACCACATCCACCATTGCCTACTTGTCTATCCATGTGCTCTGTTAATGGTGCAATTACAGTACAACGCTATTTATAATTAGGAAAAGTTTTCACTTTTTGTTTATATTTCAATCAAACTGGGCTTTATTCTCTTTCGAATTGTCAATTGTTATGAGAAAGAGCATAAGATTAATGAAACATAAGCCAGAGATGGGAAACTATGACGTTTAGGCCAAATTCAGCCTTTTACTTGATTATTTAAACTCATGTATTTGATATTATAATTTTCTCAGTCTCAGAAATTAAGTCAAATGAAAATAAAATGAACATTTTTCGCTCTTTAACGAAGCAATTTCTTCTCTTACACACATTTTCATACACAGAATAATGTGGCCTTGCCTATAAAATGTTGGCGCACTACTGATTCTTAAATAGATACTACAGGTAATTATTAAGTTTTGAATTTCCTTTATCTACCAACCTAGACGATTATTGCCTACTTCAAGGACGCACAAACGGTCTTCGACGCAATGGTTCGTGCAGATGACACAGGAAGACTTCCCGATTACAAATTCCAGCCATACTCGCAAAAGGTATTACCTCACGCACCCCAAGATTTCCCCTCGCGTGATTTATAATCGAATTTAGAAGGAGAAGTCAGTGAACCGAGACCAAAAAATGCAGAAGACGGGATCCTATAATCTCTACGTAAAAAGGGGCCAAGGATTATGCTTTATGACGTCGCGATGCTTGGATAAGATAGGATGAAAGGGGAAGAAAGAGATGCGTAATGTAAAGGAGAGGAGGTCTGCTAATGAGGATGGAAATGAAGAAGCGTTGAGAAAGAGAAGGGAAGAAGGCGGGAGCAGTTTCGTGAGAACTTTAGGGTTTGGGGTGGCCAGATAAGCGGATGAAAACAAGGAAAGGGCTTGTGACGAGAGCGCGAAGGGATATCTTTAAAAAAAATGAAGGCGAGAGGGCGTGCGAAAGAGTGGTTGGAAGCAAAGGATGGGAATTCCAAGGAGCAGAGAAAGAGGTCATGATTCCGTGATTAAAGTATGAAATTGGAGTTACTTTTTTGAGTGAGACTAAAAATGAGTGAGGAACATTGCGGATATCTCGGAATGTAAAAATTAGCAGTATTCTAAATAATGGTAGAAGGGCCTAGTTTTTCAGATTTTTCTCCAATCGAAATATAATTATGAGGGACCTAAAAACTTTAGCTATTGGACATTATTTTTGGTCTCATGTCTATTCGTGCATTAGCACACATTTTACCCCAAAGGAGGTTTCCCAAGTTCTGCTTAAGTCGCTGTGTGCACTTCAGGACGGCTGACATCATAGATGCCAGTTTAGCGATTTTTCACTAGATCTGGCAACCTTTCCCTTCTTCCTGTAAATTAATATGTAGAGTAGTGTTGTATATTAGTATGTATATATCAATAAACATAACTGAGCGTACTTCCTTAGAGACAATTTAGACAATGATCTATCATATTAAAATTATGAGTTGATTATAATACAATTATGGATTTATCTTCCTAATCCACGGCAAATTAACTGAATAAGAATTAATTCATTCTCCGTCAGTATGAATTAACTAATTATCACATCGAAAATTTTATTTATCCTTGGGGTAATGCCCCAATATTCCGTACTGAGTCTTTTTGACTCATAGATAATTTCTCTCGTCTTCTCTGCTAAAGCCATTACCACAAGAAAATCCTCACAGCTTTGAGTGAATGTAGAATTCATGAGTAGCTAAGTCTTCTTTGGTTTACGTTCGAAGATCGGGGCGGATATTGTTGACGAACAAGTAAGAATTTGCGACTGGTCCTCATGCTTTACCACTTCCAGTTTTGACATTGAAAATTAAGGAAAAATAAATAACCTAATTTCCACCATCTAGAATTACATCAATTATTCAAATTTGAGTTTCAATTTGAAATTATTGTATACGTTACGCATATTAACACTCTGAGTTTAGAGTTCATATCTGTAAAAAAATGCTCTATTGTCGTCAAAGGCATTTAGATAGCCTTGGATTCGTTTACGAGCTCTTTTCAACCACCGTGAATAAAATTTCGCCCGAAAAATATACGAATTACTTTCCGAGACACACATCCCACTCTGAGAGGATCAGCATGATATTATGCCACAAACGTAAATTCTGGACAACGCATTACGTAAAAGTAAAACATTTGCAACTTATTCGAAATTCTTGACCCGATGACGGATTTATATCTTGAATCGGTAGTGAAAATCAAAATATATTTTTGGAAAATTACTACGTTTTCCCTATTTTTTTAAAGTAAAAAAACTTGTTAGGCCTCCTTAAATATAAAATCAGATAATTGAAATCTAAATAACCAAAATATCTTACATCGCACCAAACGTTGCAAAAAATAAAAACTTTCATCGCTGTTGAAAAAGAATTGAAATTATTTCAATCAGTTTGATCGTCAACTTCTAACGGTGATTGACACTTTAAATCAATTTTTTACTCAAATTAGACTAAGATCCGGTATTATAATGTATACGTAAAATGGACTTTAACTAAAGTTCACTTTAAGGCCTGTTATTTTAATGTTTTGTTAGAGTTAGTGTTGATTATTGTGCTTCTCCATGCTGATTCATCATATATATATAGGAGATTTATTGTAATCTTCACTTTAACTTTAACAAAACATTATAATACCAGGCCTTAAAGTGAACTTAAGTTAAAATACATTTTAAGTATACATTGTAATACTGGGCCTAAGTATTGACTTGAAGAAACATTGTGCTTGCACATTCATATCCATCAGGATAACCAGTTCTATTAATTCCTCTATCGATTCCACTTTTCTATTGTTTCAGTACGAAGAAAGCGTGGAAAAGCTCCCGCGGAATAACTACACACGCTAGCCCGGACCTATGACAATATTTTCCCAAGGTGAATTATTGGACCCACACGATGGAGTTCTAAGGCACCGGCTAGCCACCGGTATATCAGAAATACCTCTAATAAACACCCATTTGGTTACCGAGACAAGATATATAGCGAGGAATACGTCCTTTGCTGGTTCCAGGATGTCATCGGGAGGGGTGGGACGCGTCGGATGACGTTTATAGATTTTGGTTTGTTGGGGAGGCGGTTGGGATGGGGGAGGGTCCGTCCGGGAACGGCGCCCGTGAACTTCCGAGTGCACTCGCTGGAAGAGGGAGAATTCGATCTACGAGAGAGTCAAGCGAACCGGAAGTCGAGATTACGGAGCTAAAAGGGGAATAAATTGCCTGATACTCTCTCACACTGCTCTTCGCCAATGTGAAACTGGCTTTTGCTTTCTCACCCCCTCTCCTTTTGTATGAGTGTGAAAACCTCACCATGGTGCCACGTTTTTATATTTGACGTACGAATTTAGATTTACGTGAACAATTCGATGAGTCTTCAGTACTTGAATGAAATGCTTTCATCGGTTAGAAGTATAGGTAAGAGGATAATTGTTTAATACTTACTTTTTAGATACTTAAAATATTTCTTCGGATGCATGAATGATATGAAGAGCGGAATATTGGTTCTATTGATGGAAACTTTATGTGTGCGGAAAGGAGATTTTGGAGTTTCCCTTCTCATTCTCATGATCATTCTATTTCATTTTTAAAATATTATAAATACATTTCCATAAGTATCATGTATAAATATCATGCGTTTTTATAAATATAGTATCATAGTGTTAATCAAGCGGGGGGATGCGACCCCCTAGTGAACTTACGAACCAGTATGTTGGGACTCGAGCAGGTTGAAGTCGTTTTATTTTGTTCGTTGCGCTTTTTATCATTCCGATATTTTTCTCAATTGCAAGAAAAATTCCAATAGTAACATCGCTGTTAATCAGCAAACCTTGGTTTATTCGTTTAAAACGTTTAATTACATCAGTCAGTTAAAACGAACTCTTTACACATTGGTGGGACTTAGTTGCCTTAAGGCACGAAAAGTGGAACTGGAGACCACAAAGTTTGAGAAGCACTGCTACATACCAAACTGAAATTCAAACCTCGAGAGATTGTTCATGGTCTCAGAAAGTGAATATTTTCCTGAAATTGTCATCGTTTTAGTCAAATATGAATCAGGGGCTGTAATAAAGGTAAACTTAGCGCAATAATGGAATCCACGTCCTATTTTCTGCCTTTATGTCGACCGTAAATTATTTTTTACTTTGAATTCAAAAGTAATAACTTTCTTCTCAATGTTTATCATCGATTAAGAAAGAAATTTCGGATAAAACGTTGGAAACATTTAAGTTCATTTTTGCAGATTTAGGAGAGATTGATTGCGCAGAGCCTGAAAAATTTGCAAGCCTTATACAAGTGACCAAAGGTGTTGGATAATTCATAAAAAATACATCAATGATTGAGTGATGTCCTTTCTACCTAGTGTTGACTTTCAAGTGTTGGGATTCAAACAAATCTACGCTTTATCTGTAAACCTTCAGTGGCAGATATTATTCAGAAATATTTTTTCTGACTAATCATAACGATTCAGTTGCAGTTTCGATATTTTATTCCAACCTAGGCATTCCGGAAAAAGAATATAAACTGCTATGCGAAATAGTTGAATGAGTAAAAGCATCTGCCTGAAAGTGGAAGATATTCAACTTCCGTCCTTAGCAGACATTATCACGAACATTTATCATTTGAAGATCATTTTGAATTTGGAGTAAATTAAACGGACCTCATGATTGTAATTCTTTCTAACTCCGAAAGAAAATTATAGTTACTGACAAGGTATTTAATTACTAACCACAGTGTTTCATTTTTAAACCAAATCTCACATCGTCAGAATTATGAAAATTAATTTTTGATATCGGTAACAATACAAAATATTACAGAAAAAGCTACTGTTTTCAATTATTTTAGCCTCATTGATAATAATTTTAGCCTCATAGTTATTTCATAGTTAGCCTCATAAATTTACACCAGCGATTGCTCACCAGAATTTAAATTATTTTTCTTTGAACAAGAAAATAATACACACTTCCAAAGCGTTCATCAAATATTTTATTTCTTGGGACACGTAGGAATTCTACCCGAAAATACAGCATAAATCACAAAATAATATTCTTAAAACCTCTTGATGATATATATTCTAAACTCATTTTTTTTTAAATCTTCCAATTTTGCAAGAGAAACTTTCTGTATATGCTTAAGTTGCGTGTAATTGGACATTCAATTTCGCTTAGGACACAGCGGTGGTGTTTCGAAGTCAAACTTTCTCCATAGATAGTCTTGACTCTCGTTAGAGAGATCGGAATTCGATAGAGACAACGATACGAATCTAACGCCTACAAAACCCAAATGAGGTAGTAAACGTAGGAAAACAGAAGCCAACGTTAACTATGTTGGCTACTGAAGCGAAAAACCAAAACAGCCTCTATCAGTGAGAGATAAAATTGGAATTCACGCCAGGCTTAAATTCAACCAGCGCATGTGATTTCTATGTCACGTACTCGTGTATTTGCTATTCATATCTACGTGTCCAGAAATACAAAAAATCTATGAAAGCTTTACGTTGGATGGAGAGGATACTCGCGCCAGTTATGAAAAGTGAAAACCTATCGATTTTACTTGTGTTATAAAATGAATGACTTTAAGTTATATTACTATGCCCTCTATTATGAAAAGATTCTATAACACATCAACCTCTTAGCCCCAAACAAAAAATGGATTACTAAGATTAATTTCAAAGTTAAAAGTCGTTTCTTGGGCAAAAATATCGAAACACTCGCAAATCAATAGGGATCTTCGTGTTTGACTGACAGACGCTTGAGCAACACTCATTCGGAGGAGCTCGTTCGACGGACGTCTTTTATGGTATTTCAATTTAAACGGTTTTTAAATGGGTCTTAAGAAGTAAGTATTAAAAAAATTAGTTAGAAAATCTTCTACGCCACTTATTTTAATATTATGTACAAATATAATTATGAATATTGATTTTAAAAAGTTCTACGAGATCTCATGTCCTGCATTTGCACAACCGAATCAAACGTACCTAGGCTAAGACGTATTTACATTGAATTGAAACTATCCCTTAGTCGCCTCAAGACGCAAATTATTTTGCTTTTATAATTATATTGTAAATTATAAAACCACGTCACTCCATGTATATGAAGAAGCAAAAACAGAGCTAGTGTTCGGTCAAAGGTAGAGGCCGAAGTGAGAGTCGGTTAAAACAAGGTGGACCCAAATTGTAAATATTCAGTGAACTTTCTTAACTTGATTTTTTAAAGAAGGAATCATTCAGAGGCTTAGCCAAGGAGCTTTCTGTAGGGGTTCAAACCCCTGCTCCATCAGAACGGAGACAACGATAAACGAATGCATGCGAGAGACCTCTCGCAATCATGCCATACAAACATTATTGGAGATTTACAGGGTGTACATATTCACATAAATCAGTTTATATTTCCATTAGATTTTGGGTGGAAGTATTCCTGCCCTGGATCATAGGAAATGCAGTGTTTACTCCATGGCTCCTGATTCCATTGCAACTCACATTCTTCCTCATTTTTGCATTTAGGGCTCCCGGATAGCCAAGTGACAATGCATTCGACTTCTGTGATAGCGGTGGGGGCCTGCATGCGAAGTGACCTAAGCTGTCGAAGAATTTCTACTACTGCTACTACTACTATTTTTACCAATTAGGAAAAAAGTTGAGGAATTTTGTCAAACGATTCCATCAGATGAAAGAGGAGACTTTTAGTCTCAATCTCACCCAAATAAAGACGATTTATTATTATTATTTAATTCCCCGAAAGAAGGAATGAAAGATTAGTTATGCTCTTTAATTTAGACGCTCATTAATCAGATCATAAATGTACAGGTTCTGTGGCTCTTTTAAAATCGCGTTCTATTAAATATTTTCGTGTTGCTCAAATGATTCCGCGCTATGACTGATTATCATTCAAACGACTTTGATTTGGTGCCACGTCTCTCTTATAATCACTTCTGTATTAATCAACGTGCTTTATTTAATTTTGGTTTACTGCATAAAATAATTTGTAACTGTATTTGACGCAGATCAAGCATTTCATCGGTGTATTACTTATTTCCTCAGCATGGAGGTCAAATATTAATAAGCTCTTTACCATTCCCGGTCTAATATTAATTTGGAAGCATCAATTTCTACCATAACATTTTCGATGCTCTGACTGCATCAATTTTACTGCTTATAAACGAACTGTTCTGTTTGCAAAGCACTCACTTAAGGGCTGTAAGAAATGAAATTATTCAGTATTTGGCATCCGTTTAATGTGGAAAGCTGATAATCATGAATATATTTTCAATTAAATAAACGTGATTGGAGTATTTCAATTGGATGAGACTTAATTGATAAATGAAACGGCTATAATTTTCCTAGTTGAAAGTAAAATTTTCCGAAAGTAAATGTAGGATCCAGACAGACAGAGAGAGAGAGAGAGCGATTATCACTACTACTTCCGGCTAGAATTTTACCTGAAGATGGACATAATTGGTAGGAACCGGTATTGTTTACTATTTCCTTTATAAAAACCGTTTTATGTTGTATTACACTTAGAAAAAACCAATAAAAATGTCAGCAACGAAATGTCATTTCACTTGAGTTGCGAATTTGTCTGTATCCTTCTACAAAATTTACTTGCAAACTGTATTTACATTGACCCATTGTTTCTACTTAATCAGTTAAAATTCCTTCCATGCAAACAACCAGTAGATGTGAAATTAAAAACCCTAGAGAAATCGTTTGGGTTACCAAGTAGGTGATTATGCGAATAATTTTTATCTTGTTTAAACATTTCACTTGCATAATTTAAGGTGTCAACAGCCCATAACGCTATATTCTCCAAGTCTTTCTGTTTTTTAAGCCTACCTAAGGAATCCGTGTTCAAATTAATATGTTCCTATCTACTAAAGAAATAAATTCAAATCGAAAAGCTATATTTAGTTAGTTTGGAGAGCTATTGCTTTGTATATTTTTCCGCGGCCAAACAATAAATATCATAGGGAGAGAAATCAGAAAAGTGGTTTTAAGGATAAACGGAAGTTTATTCTTATAATTTTAAAGTTTTTATTCGTCGAAGCGTGACTGGGATGCGAACACCGGCCTTTCTCTTCCATCAAATGCTCTGATCACTGAGCTGCTTCGCCAAACCAATAATATCCCATAATAATAGCATTCAATTTGTAAGAAAAAGTCCAGTTGACATTTTTCACTCACCTTTGTCCTTGGGTTTTTAGGCGCACGTCAACTGTGTAAAGCTAAAATACCTTGTAACCATCCTCAAAGAAGACTCCTAGTTACGGAACATTAATTTATTATAAATTTATAATGAAGTGGACACAATTTTAGCGATATACCATCTGAGGCGACAGGAGGAAGATCCAAACCCTCAAGTTCGTCAACTTAATGGCAATGTCAATGTAACATCAGTTTAACACCTATTTTACATTTCGCTATATTTATCTACAGATACCTTTAGCGAAAGGCGTATCACAAAGGCTCCCTCGCTAACTTTCACCCCGGGTAAAACATCACAACAAACAAACATTTCCCCCAAATAACCTTTCATGAAATGATCGAAGAGGAATTAATTTTCTTCCCTCTACCTTCGCAACGAGGACGGGGAAATCGGGGAGAGTTCCACTTCCACGGGAGGGACATCGACAGGAAAAACACCGCTGCCGTAAATAAAACAAATCACCTCCCTCCCCCGTTTATTCAAAAAAATGTTTATACACCGACTCGAATAATTTCCAAAAACTCTCCGATGATAAAAAATAAAGCGGAAAATATTCGGCGTTTTCACTTTTGAATTCGTTATTTTTTTCGCTCGATGTAGTTGTTCTCCTCGGAGCTGATGCGGAAAGAAAGAGCCCAACTGCCGCTCCCCTTTTTATATCCCCCCACCACGCGGGAACCAAATTGAAGGCACGATTATTTATCAACGCATCACTCCCACTAAGTGACGAAATGAAATATGGCCAGTGAGAGAGAGAGAGAGAGAATGTGGGAAGAGGATTCGAACTGGAAAGAGAGAGAAGAGAGAGAGAGAGGAAAAGAGCTCTTGTCGACGTGAAGCAATGGAAAGAGAGATGTGAAGGGTTGATGGAGTGAAATTTGATGCCGCCGTTCGCCTAAATTAGGGCGGGAGGAGTGAGGGGGATACCTGGATGTGGATAGTGTCCGAGTGGGGCATTCGAGGAGGGGGGACGCTCTGTCGGGTATGGCTCCGATGGGTATGGTTTAAGCAACGGTGTGACGGAAGCCCGACGCCCATGAATTCGCGTCACGGCGCCGACGGTGGCGCCTGATTAATCGATCGGGTGATTGATTAACGAGCCGATTGGGGGTACTTGGTCGGACCTTTCTACTCAACCCTTCTCTCTCTCTCTCTCTCTTATGGTAAGTACGCGATCTTGGCTGGACAAGAGCTACAGTTAACATAGACGGAATTTTCCCTCCATTCACCTCTTCCTCCCTCAGTCTGGCTCTGATGAGGCGGGTTAAAATGAGGGAGGAAAAGAAATCGGCGTCGCGAGAAGTCAAGTGGATTTTCGAGGACTGGGAAAGGGAGATTTTTGGAGCATTGTTCTTCTGGTGGCGTTAATTTGTTTATTTACCATGGAGTCAAGGATGGAGAGCGCTTTCCCCTCGTATTATGATGGGGTGGATGCTGTGACGTAGAATAACTTCCTAATGGAATAATAGGATTGATAGGGGGGACATCTTTATACACGTTTAATATAGCTAAGATTATCACCGTAAAGTGTAGTCCAACAACACAGTCATACGGATTGGAATCTGAAAAACTTTTACGCAATTAATCCTTACAGTTATAGTTTCAGTTGTTTGTTGTTTCATGTTTATCCTCAATGTATCATTAAACTGTGAGGAAGACTGAAATGATCTTACAATTTAGTTTTAACTATTTTAGTTTTCTCCGTACATTTTACATTCCGAACCGATCTGTCATAGAGACAACCACTTCATCCATTTAGATTAACGAATAATCCTTGAGCGAAATTCAAAACATTATATCGCCGAAAGGCATTTTTATTAAGCTTTTCTTCTCCAACACATTTCCCTCTTTAATAAGAAATACTTCCATAAGGGAAATGGAAATAAGCAGCAAAATCGGAAAATTTTAAACTTTTCGCGAACTAATTAAGCAAAATAATAAATTTCGAGGTTTAATTGCTTTCGAAAGCAAGCCAAATTCTCTTGCTGCGTTCTAGCAATCTCTCTCAACTCCCTCCTCCAACTTCTTGCTTGCCTCGAAATCTCTTCCTCTTCTTATTCACCTCTCCATAAACTTTCCCAATTTCCATTCCTCATGGCCCTCTAGTGTTTATTCTCTGGCGCCTTAAACGTTCATTTCAATCCCTACCTTCTCTGGACAGAAATTCGTCGCCTTGCATATTCAAGATCCTCTGGTCCGATGGAGCAAATGCGGAGAGTGGATTAGTAGAATAAGGAAAACGAGAAGAGCTTTGCTTTTATAGTCAGGTAGAAAGATGGAAGAGGAGTGGCTGAACCTAACAGGAACCTCTACTACTATTCTCCATTTTTTCGTAGGAAAAATTATTTTACTGAAGGTAGGAGGAAAATATCCAGTTTTTCACGGAGTTGCCAAGGTACACTTCATTGCTCATCTTCAGCTCATTATTTCTCGTAATATGTTTTATTTGAAGACAACATTATCAAGGGATCACAGAGATTAGCAGAAAGTTTTGTTTCACTTTTAATCTATATCAAAACTGTTATTACTTAATTGAGGTACTACTTACATATAACCGAGACAGTTTAACTCATCTTATTGATTAAAAATCTTGTTCTCTCTTTATATCTTAACAATTATTTATTTCTGATATGATATCTTGATAAATGGAAGACTTTAATTGGTTTTTGGTATAGGATAGAAGAAAATGTGTCTTTAATTCTCTCAATCTTGTTAATGACTGCCAAAACATGAAAACTACTATGGTATTCTTAATACAGATTGTTTATTTTTGGACGCAGACATATTGTATCATTCCAATTGATAACAGATTGTTATATTGCATTCAACCTGGCACTTGGCATCCTGGAATGTTATGAAAGTGATATTGATAGGGCCACTGTACTGATCAGATGTGGAATTTTCCCGTTTATATATATCTAGCGCCACAAGGAAGGGCAAATTCGCTCACACCTCATTTTGCACAATAAGTCTCCTTCCTTCTCAAGGACTTTTCGTAGTTAATGGTGAAGGGTGTGAGGTTCGAACAGGATTTCAGGCTGAAGAGTACGCAGACAGGCATCGTTAATTGATTCTGTTAATAAGATATTCCATTAATAAGAAAAATGGAGAAGTAGCCAGTGATAGTTAGTTGTTGTTGGAAAAACTCCAAAAACCGTCAATAATGTGATTCTCTCTATCCGCATTTCGCCATCAATGAAGGCATCTTCAGGGGTAGAGCAGAATTTCTGCTTCTTCTGCTTGGAGCAGAATCACATTGTTGCTGGTTTTTGGATGGATGATAATTTAACAAAGATGGAATTGTAGTTTCATTTTCTTCCGTTTAATCCATTTTTAACTTGAAAAATGACGTGGGAAAATATGTTAATTTAAACTGATCAACCCATTCATGACCTCTCAGAAGAATTTAGATGGTTTTGATTGTAGAAATAGATCATTGAGGTACGTGGGGGTAAGAATTTTATAACAATAATTGGTATGGAATTTCATTAGTCATAACTTTTACCTTGTTTTACTACCGAGGAGAGGAGCACTAATGAAAGAATCGACCAGGAGGAAAAAAGTTTGATCCCTCCAAGTTTCCTAAGTGCACACTTGATCGTGTATAACATTAATGCAGGATTGAATACGACTAGATTCATGGCTTGAGAACACCTCGGGTCAGAGAATGTTTGAGGGATTCAAGAGGAATGACGTGGATTAGGATTCCAGAGCTTAGAAGGAGGAAGTTCGGGAGAGAGAAAGGGATAAGCGGTGGAGTGAAGAGAAGCTTAGGAGTGGGGAAGGCGTTTGAAACGAGAGTCGTTGGGTACGAATCTCTATAATTGAATTCAGTATCATCACTAGGTGGTCGGAAGGAGAAAGAGGACTAGGAGAGCGGTTGAGAGGGAATTTCGGGAGTGGGGCCCCCGAAGAGGTTAGGAGTGGAATGGAGAACGAGAAGAGAGGACAAGAGTGGTTTAGCGCCTTAGTCAAATGGTTCAGCAAAGAATGGAACGAATTGACCTTGAATCTTGCGAGGCAAGGAAAATGTACCGTAGCGCCAATTAAGTAAATTCCATCTATTCATGCCCAGGTATTTCAGAAAAATGTAAGAGAAATGTCGAAACTATACACTTTTGTTACTTTTATTTTAAAGTTCACAAAATCTTTACTTTTCGGTCGAAACAGGCAATAAAATCTCTCTCCATCATTCAATTAGGTTGATAGAGAAATTTGTTGGAACGTCACATTTTAAAAACTATTTAAAAAATGACGATATACTGTCCACATGCTTTTATATAAAAGACCATGCTATCCGTGTTGGGACACGCCATCATCAGGTACGAAATCTTCTAATAAACGGCTTATATTCTAAATAAAGGAGGAGGGTGGAGAAAAAAAGGTTACAAGGTAAGGAAAATAATTTGTAACAAATAATAACCCTGTATGAATGCACATGGTTTTCCTTACTTTGTGACCGTTTATTATTCCCCTTTCCCTCTTTTATTAGTGTATAAGCTATTTACTGGAAGTTTCGGTACCTGAAGGTGGTGCGACCCACCACCAATAAAATGGTCGTTTAAATTAATCAATTGTAGACTGTCAATCGTCATCTTCTTTTTTTAGATTTAATTTATATTGATCTCTTTCCAGGAATACTTTGCCTCAGATTACTTTTTAAATAATAGCCTACGATTAAGACAACTGAAACAATACATCCTATTACTGGTAAACCGCATGATATACCTTGTTAATTTATATTTTCAACAACTTTTTACTATTGGATTTTGGTTTTAAAAATGTATTTAGTATCTTCTCTTTTCCCCCAACACCTATGTCACGAATGATGAAATATTCAGATAATCATGATGTAATATTCCCTGAATTCCTACTCTTAAGATAGAGAAAGCATTAACAAAGAACAATAAGGAAGCAAGGACAACTGATCCACAAAATATTAATTGAAATTGAGAACCTCAGCTGCAAAAAGGAACTACCGAAAATGGCAAGCATGTAAGGTGTAAATTAAAAGAAACCGATAACAAGGAAACCGTATGCTTCCGCTGCATAATTACGTTTTGTATATTATTTTGGATGAATTAAAGAGTAGTAATTTGTAAATAAGAGGAGAAATAGGTTTTGCCCTTCATGTAGTATTTATTGTGTTAGCAAATGATCGTAGCCTCCTAAAGAGCTGCGGGGAATAAATGGAATAAAATGTATTCAAACCTGAATGGCTATGTCCAATTAATGAAATAAATATTACTTCCATATTCCTTTGACACATATACTTACTGTTTATCTAGCTGATAAGTTTCTGGCGATAAACAAGTGATTCAATTATGTAATCTTTAGACTGGGTATCTTATTAATAGCAAGTATCGCATTAGCTGCGCTGTAAGAGCCGCTAGTGGATCTATATAAGCTGAATCTATTAAGATATTCGTTCCATTTCTTCGCAACAAACCTTTCAAAACCTCAGTGTGATCATTATCCTGATTGATTCTAAAGTAGCCAAGCCAAGAATTTTCATAAAAAATGCATTGGAAAATATATGTAAAAACCTAAAAAGGATACATTCAACTCCTGGTTTTACCAATATATTATTTCCATTCCAGAGAATAGTCATAGTTGACCCGAATATGATTCCTTTACCGTTCAATGCTTCAACCTCTCATCTTCATTACGACTATTCGCGAAATCGTATGCTTTCAATTTCCACAATTAATCTGAATTGAGGTTTGATATGGATGAGGATCTGGGCAGCGATTCCCTCAGAGAATAATTCTGTTAACCAAACGATCATTCTGTTATTGCCCATATTGCATTCTCCGAAACACTCAAACTACCTTTGCGGACGATTCAAGTGGCCCTTCAATCAGAGCTGATAATTCGGAGAGGAAAAGGTATGCTGCAACCCGCGTCTAATTTGAAATCGCTTTGTTCGCTGATCCAAAACAATTATGACCTGAACCATCAACGCTCTGGTGCTATTTCCGAGGTAAGGCTGTGCTAATTTCATTTTAGAAAAGAAGAGCTCATGGTCGTTTCATCAGCTATAATGGGGCTAGTTCTAAATTCCAGCCACTCTTAGTTCCGAGATTACAAAATTTAGAATCAGCTTCCCAACAGCTGCATTCATGAGCAATTGCATGTTTGCTCTTTGTTAATTCGATGGGAAAATGTGCTGCGACGCCTTCAAATATTGCTTGTAGTTAATTCTAAAGTACTCGATATTGTGAGAAAATTTCAAATACTTGAACTAGTTAGCTGCAAATTCAAATTCCCCGAATTACATTTGAGATAACTGAATTACTGTTTTGCATACAATTTGGATAAAATGTTTACTTGAAATCGTTTTTACAGTAAGAGATCCATTGTATTTTACTCTTTAAAATCGTATTAACGGAAAAATATTTTTGCTTCAACTAGCTTTACTTTTATATAGGAGGGAAATTTATCTGTTTATCTCATAAAGCAATGTTTGCCTAGTAGATTAGGGTTTTTAAGTTCGTCCCGGCAGAGATACTCATGAGGGCGACTGAAATGATTTAAACGTGTTCACTGCACAATCTCCGTTATCATACTTCATATTGAAAGAAACTTCCTTTCTCTATAAAAGAATGATATTCCATATTACGTATATTCGGAAAAAAATAACTCAGGCGACAATCCTACCTAACGTCTACTGCTTGGCTAGGTAATGAGATATTTTCTTTTGTATTATTTTGGGCATATTTATCTTCAAATGGTTCTTCTTGACCATGCCGCGTCGGTTCTTCCTTACTTATAGCCATAGTTAGAATGCTCATTTAGTCAATTAATTTCTCATTTGCTCGAAAGTTATTAACAGATGGTGCATAGAGGCACTAATTATCAATTAGACTTATAGGACGATGCTGCCAAGTTCTTTCTGATTATATTTTCCGCCGATGCTTCGTTTATTTCATCTTTTCCTTGAAAATTATAATGTATATTCGACTTAAAATATGATTCTCCCTTATTTCAGCATTATATGTATGTATTGAGCTATCATTTTTACTTGCACATATATATTTAAATTCATTCTTTCTACTCGCAATTTTCTTATTTAGAATTTTTTTCTTCTACAAAGTTATTACTTCATGATTCTTGCTGATAGCATTCAGATATATTCACCTTTATTAGATCCACATTAGGATAGACCACCGTTAAAGCAACAACGTCGCACATAAAATAAATGAGGTCTCTTTCTCACTGAATAGACTACGCAATAATCGCTCTTAATATCTTCGTGCTACTGAGTCACCAAATTGAATTCATTCTGCAAGAAGGACTAATTTATAACAACAGCGTCGGCTTTGTTCGTATATACATAGTTTAGAGAACCGGGTAGCTAAATACTTGGTAAAAAGAATAATAATGGAGCAAGCGCGTACTTACCCAAGCGCTAGAAGGCAATCCAGGGTCAAAATCAGTTCTACACCTGAGTAGACTGACCGCAAGGCTGCCAGGTGCTTAGAATCCCCCACACAGCTATCTCCGTTGCTTATATACACGAATACTGTGCCATTTAACAATGAGGGTTTATTCTATGCGAGTAGTCGGAATTTCTCTTTTTTTTGACTAGTCTCATATAGGATGAGAAAGATAATATATTAGACAACGGCTTACCGTCTTATCTTTCAAACACTCCTCAGTTTCTTGCTAGAATTTTGCGGAGTTGAATTCTAATCCTCTCTTTTCGTCCTCCAAGTTTTATCTCTGATTCGAGCGTAGGTTTTTCTCCATAAACCTTCAGTTGAGGAGTTTTTCCCCTCAACACAAATCTTTGTTTTTATATGTATCTATATTTGATTATATGCAATAGTTAATATTTGCAATATTTTTTATACTGCTTGTAGTATTTTTCTTATACTCATGTTTGTAAAATTGAGATTTTTTTATTTTTCGTTTTAGATTGAAGTTAATTTTAGTCGATTATTTTTAGATATTAATGTAATATTACTAGTAATATCATGTAATATCTCCAGAAGTTAGGTGGAAGAGAGGCCATTTTTGCCTAACCTCGCCGTATGAATAAATCATAACAATATTAATAATATATTCCATCTTCGAATACCGAATAAATGCAAACAGATGCATCCACCATAGATTATTTGGAAATTATCTGGAATTTTAGAAATTACAACAAAAAGTATTCCTTTTATGAGGAATAAGGAACCAGAATGAAAGATGAATTATACAACTTTGTTCTAGAACTATAGCTTCTGTTTTTTCACAGAGGACGACCAATGAGTCCAACTTACTATGCAAGCGCCCTTCACTGAGATGATTTATTTTAAAGATGTTACAATTTTCCCCATAACTTGAGAAATGCCGTTTTAATCACATACCATGATATCATGTATCATTTTCAGATTTAGGAGATGATATTGAATAAATATGCAAAGAAATTATTTATCAAAGCCAAGCTTTTGCCAAAGTTTTCTATTATTTTGTAAGGAGAAATCTTATATGAAAAGGAAAGAAATGTTTCGAAATTTTGAAATGATATCCTATTATGAGTCTTTGCGATATGGAAAGACGCAAAAGAATTTAGCTTTACATTATCTTCTTTCTCATACTACTTAATCGTAGCAGAAGGATTAAAGCCATGTTAGAATGACTCTTCTTCATTTTATTACCTCTTTTATGTTCTTAATTTACTTACCTCGTCTTACGGTCCACTTAGATTTTTCTTCGTTGATCGCCAAAAAACCGATGACCTCCGGAGGTTTCCAGACGACGTATGACTTTGATTGTTGGTTTACCAGTCGAAGTTTATCACTTTCCAGAAGACAGTCTTGCGAGATTTTGAAGTAAATATATGTTAAGTGCGATTGAAGAGTGTTTTAAGTTATTTTCACCGCTGTAATGGGCTTTAAGAACTTGAAATTGAAAGTAAAACGAATTAATCATTGTTGATTAGGTGGATTTAAGAATATGCAAACTGAAAATTTTAATACTAAAGAATTAAATTAACCAAATTCTTAAAATCTCCTGTCATAATACGAATGCCAAGTCCTTTTTCAAATATTATTACATGTAGTACGTTTTACTTGATAATTTTGAACACACATGATGCTTCTAAAATCCCATTTTTTTTTAAATAATCAATTTGACTGATATTCCTTTGATGACTTTCTTAGTTAAGTGGACTTCAGAAACGGTAGGTATAAAGAAACTCTGGAAAATATCTCGAGCTATTCCGAGAAAAGAAAGAAAAAGAGTTATTTTCCAAGAAAAACTTGTTAAGTTTTTCCCGGTTTTATAATGTCTGTTCTTTTGAAATGAGCTATTCCGAGAAAAAGAAAGCAAATTTTCAAAAGAACAGAAATTTTAAAATTGCTAATGATATCAAATCGAATAATCTCAGTTAGACAATCTCATTTCGCAGCTTTCAGCTTTAGATACTTACCTGTTATCTTCATGATTTATCTTCAGGGGATAGGGATATGGGTTTTTTAGATTTATAAATGAAAAGACATTTGGTTTCTTTGAACAATGTCCATATTATATAATCCCACATACACGCATTGCGTTTTGTGAACCATTTTTATGTATGCATTCATGTATTTTTTGTAGTATTATCATAATCATTATCATAATTATTATTAATATTATGTACACGGTACAATCATGGTTGTACACAATTACACGCACACCTCTGAAAAAAATGGAACACACACCTTTGCAGTGGGGCAAAAAAAAAGAGATCAAATATAATACTCTCTCAGTTTTGTCTCTTTCTCTGATCTCTCCACTTAAAAGAGCCGCACCCAATAAATCATGCGCAGCGGCCGCCCCTTTCCTGCCGCATCCAGCGCCGCGCTTTCAACTGTGGTCACAGAGCAAAGCACTGCTGGCTCTACACAAAATGGCGGTCTCAGACACGCCGCACGGCGGGAGGGGAAGGCAGGGGTCAGCCAAAGTACTCAAATTTTCTCAGGTGGTCGATCACAGAGAAAACTCTCCCTCCACCTCTTATCACACAACAAAAGAGCGTAATCGACCATCGTGTTCACCACTTTAGTAATTGCTCCCTATCCTCCCGTTCCTCAGAATGACCAACTTGGAACATCTAGCGTTCCAAATCCTTCACCCAAATCTTAAAACTTCACAGCCGCGGAACAAGCGGCACACTCTTACTTCCTAGTTATCTCCTTCAACACCAATCAACCAGACATCTCACTACCAATCCAAAACATTTTTCGAAAAACCTTTCTCGAAAGAAAAAACGAAGATTACACATTAGCCTATGGTTATTGCTTTCTTTTATTGCAAGAAGCCTTTTTTTAAGATTCTTACTTTGTCCAAAGTACCTTTTTCAGCTGTATTCAAAAGTGAGTTAAAATAGATTGGGCCGATTTCAACTTCAACCTCTTTTATTTTTCGCATCGAACTTGAACTATTTTGTTCCCCCGAGGGCAAGAAATGGTGCCAATGATAAAAACGTAATGTGAAACGAAATAATGAATCATGTAATGAGTCGTGGTCACTCCATTTCCTATGTTTTCCCTAATTATCCAACACCCAATAGTGGAGAAAATAATAAACGAGAGACGTTGTAACATCCGTCTATCAGCATTGCCTGACCTCAGTAGACGTTTCGCTCAAGAAAAATAAAAGAAAGTATTTGATAAGAAATTATTTACATCGCGTTTGTGATATGGGGTGAATAACTGATTTTAAGAAACAGTAAGAGAATATGTTCAATCAGATGGAGTTCGGGATTTGGGACGGACAGTGAGAATCCGTTAATAAACAGCGGGTTTTATTTTCAAAGCGGAATAGAAAATGTTATCGAGTGTTTCTTAACGATATTAATCATCGGTAGGGAAATTTGGATCAAGGAATAAAAAACTTCTCATTGCATTCTATCTGCTCTCTGGAATTCATAATATCAAACATTATCTTTTTACATCCAGTTCCCTATGCTCTGCTTTATACATATCTATCCCTAACTCTCGTTCATTTTTCTCTCATATCAAATAATGCAGTCTGTTACATATCTCTCCCTGGTTGACACGGGATCAACTCTTTCCTGATTTCATGATGGTGAGGACGAGGCTAATCCGTGGAGGTAGAGGATTAACATAATACTTGTAGAACGAGTGAAGTATTTCTTAATCCAAATGGGAATGGAAGATGAAGTTTTAATGAGGTAATTTGGGAAGCTGAGCGAAAAGGAAGTCATGGGTTGAAATAATATGAAATAAAATTCCAAAACCGAAACAAAAACGTATATTTTGAACTAATTTTCACTTTGTTAAATAGAAAGTAAAATTTTGCAGCACTATCCAGAAGCAATCCGAAGTGAATAGTTACCCTGCAATCTCCATTAACGAAAGGAAAAGTAACTTCGCGCCCATTTCGAAGATGTTTACAAACTTTTCGACAGAAAGATTTAAAGTAGAATAAAGAAGAGATTTGAAGAAGAGCTATTGAAAAGCTTCTATTAAATCGATTTATCAACGATTCCCACGTCTGCAGTTTGTTCGGAATCTTCCTTCACCTCCCGCATTAAATGCTAACCTAAATGATGGGCCACGTTAAGTAGACACGAAATGAAATAGCAAACGAAGAGAAACGGAGATGCTTCCGCTGAAGAAACTTCTTTTCTACTGAGGTTTATCGACTTTTTCCACTATTTCTCTCCTTTTCAAGCTTTAGCTAACTCTCAGTGCTCCATATTGTCACAAATCACATTTCAATGAGTAGAAGAAGGAATAGGGAGGGTTCATACAATACTGGGGGAGGATTTTAGGGAGGGAGAACTAGCACGAATGAAAAATATGTTTCGAAAGACCTCTCGACGGTAAATTAATCCTTATATGCCAATGGAAAATATGGTATAAAACTATACAGGTGAAAATTAATTGATAGGGCATAGGACATTCCTGGCGAGAATCTCACGGGAATCGGTTAATCGAAATGCAACGCAATGCAACGCTAACGCAAGAACGTAACATTAGCCGTTCCTGCCACTTCTCTTAAGCGTTTCCTCCTTTCATCTCAGCATTTCCCTAAAAATTCAACTAAGTAACAGTCTCGCACGTCACAAAAGTGATGGCCCGAGCTGCAGTCGTTACAACAAGAAAAAAACAACAATAATTAATAACATGTACAAACAAGTGGCATTACAATTGTAATGCTTGTAGTTGATTTGGCATGAACAAGATTACTCATTCAGGAGGAAATTATACTTGTCATAGATTCTACGAGAAAAATCACGGGGGATCGTTTCTTTTAAGTATTCAAAATAATTAAGAAAACAGATCAACAATGTTTAGTATAAAATAGGTGTATTAAGTATGGGCTAAAAAGTCCAAATTTACCGGTTTTCTCACACTTAAAACCGCTGGTTGTTTTTATCAGATATCTTACACACGTTTTGTGTCTTCTCTAATCAACATTAACTATCGCAAAAAAAGACGTTTGATAAAAACTAGCGTTCTACAGATAACATATTGTTAGGTTTTGGTTGCCGCACCCTATCGTTAAACCGCGGTGCTCTTCTGTCCATTCGTCGAAACTAAATTTAAAAACTCAGCTAAATAAATTATCAGAACTAGAGTGGCTTACATCGTGTGAGATGAACAATTAGGAGTTGACATAATTCTGACGATGACTAACATAAAAGAAGGCGTACGATCAACATCTAAAACGTACTGAATGGGCGGAAGTAAATTTAGTGGAAGCTGTATCAACACTTGGCTAGCCCAAGTGAGAAAGGGATTGGAGCATCTGATTCAAAATTAACGAAAGTTGATGGGATAGGAAGAATAGCGGTAGTGGAGGTTTAAGTTCCAAGAATGAGGAGGAAATGAAGGGAATTACAGAATAGGAATGGATTGGAAAGGTAGTCGTACGGGCATCTCGTAAAAATGTGGGGAAATAGACTAAGGTGACTTGCTTTTCTGTCCCCTTCTAGGCCAATTTCGCTCCTTGCCGAAGTTTTTTTTCAAAATTGGCGACGACATGAGAAGGAAGCGAAAGATTTTAGAGGGGAGAGCTCAAATTAATATCCGAGGTAAATTTTGTGATGATTGAAAGGGAATGAGTTAGACAAAGGGAAAAGGAAGCCTATACACAGAAGTTTCCTTCGAAAATTTAATTTCCTGATGGCTACATGGAGCGATTTTTGAAATTCATGAAAACTAAGGAATACTTCCGTTTTCTGTTTCAGAGGTCTAAAATAGAAAAGGGCGTTTAGAAAATTCCCTACCTTAAAATTCAACGACTCTGTTTCCCTCTTTGTATAACCTATGCCTCATACAAGCTGACAGGTGTACTTAACTGATTGATATGTGAAGTTTTTATTATACCATAGTTATTTATCTTACATTCTACACAACGGCTGACGGTGCACGTAAGTTTATTATTCTTAAAAAAGACTGCTCTTAAGTATGTTATAAAATATAGGGGATTGTTGGTTGAAAAAGGGGATTGTAGAATAGGAAAAGAGGTGTGATATTAGGAGTATCTTTTATTGGGAGTTTTAAATGAAGGTGTCACGGGGTTAGGCCTGTATTATAGGTGGATAAGGGACTTGGCCGACTAAAAACATGGCCGTCCTTCTGCTTTCCACCGCATGAGCAACGATCCTCCAAACTCTTTCGGAGTTTTAAGCTTTCTTTACGAAGCAAACTCGACATTCTAATGCAGCCATTTTTTCCAAAATACGAAGCGATTTGGTCAAAATATTTCGATATTTCCTAATGATGCTGTATTTCCTTGGTTAATACTGCTTAGAAAGCACAAGAATTATGTCTTCCGCGACAAACCTTTCCCTCATCCAAAAGCTTATGTCGGGAAAAATTAGGTAAACTTGACGGCAATAAAAACTGCAACGGTAACTTAGAATCGCGACGATATTTCTTAATGATATTGCACGTTCGTAATTGACAGCTTGGCCTTGTGTGTAAATTGGAGAATATCAAAGCCTCATTTAGGCGGTCCTAGGGAATCGCCGAAATATTTTCTGTTTAAAAACCACCAACCTCTTATCAAAGGCTCCATAGAAATGTAGCTTTTTTCATCCGAAGGAAACTCAAAAAATAATAGGTGGGAAGGAATAAAGGTTATGTAGAGAGTGATAATCGAAATCAATTAAAGTGCTTTGGCTTTGAAGGGCAGAAAAAGGTAAGGCTACAGATGTGTCATATGAGGACGGTTGAGGGGTAGATTAACCGTACAGCTCTCTATATGCGTTCTACGAAATACGGAGAAAACCCGTCCGGAATGGAAAGAAAACAGCGCTTGGGCGAACAAAAGTTAGCTTCAAGAGTACCCTAAACGCGCAGTTACTACGTCCCTTTTATGCTAGAAGAAATCAGGGGTGTCGGGAGGCGGGATGGGATGACTTTACTGGAAGAGTCACCATCACTCTTTCGAGAAGCCACTTTAAATTTCTCTATCGCAACACCTGCAGGCGCTGCCGCACTAAATAAACGGGCATGTATGCACGACTTCTGATTTGCATTTACGAGGAAGAATTACACTCCTATCAATCGTCACTGGAATGAGTCCTTTTTGCTCCTAATCCCTTCGACCAATTCGTCTTGTCGACGCTCACCCACACGCCCTACGATTACGTCCTACTCACAATTCAGCTCCACACTCAAATCCTCTCCGCACGGCAACCTAACTGTAATTCTATTTATTGTTTATTTTTCATTTTTTCCGTAACAAAAGCTAATAATTAAGGGTACTGAACGTAGAATATATATGAACACATATCATTAAAAGTCGTAAAGCGGTTGTATCGCTCGAATCACAGTTTGCAAATATTTTTCGCTTTCTTCATTAAACATTTTTTCTTAAATTCGCCGGTTAAATAACTGCCCTATATTCATTTATGCATTTTTGTTCATTATTATGATACAATAGTTTTTTTTACAGTTGTTGCCCTAATGATTTCCCCAAATCAACCAATTCTCAATTTCCTTCCTTTAAATATCTGAGCGGCTGACTATCGGTCTTTGGTTCGAATTGGGGAATAAAAAAGTGGCTCTTTTTGTATATATATATATTTATATATAATCAATTTCCTAGCCCATCTAAGGAAGGTTTAAGGGTAGAGCAAAAAATGCATGAAAAATAGAAGATGGAACTGAACGAGAGAAAAAATAATCTTTTCTTGAGAGGGTGGGAAAAGGTGTGGTTCTGGTGCTAAGGTTCTTTTTCCATTAGGTAGAAGGGTGCTATCATAGAGGTCACTCACTCACTACAGCAATATATATATTTATATATATTTATATTATATTATATGTACACATATGTATCACAACGTCTTCAATAATGGTATCTCATCCTTTCTTCCGTTTTCCCCCTCCCAATCAAAAAAAAAATCCCATCATCGGTACGGCAGTGTACTCCTAATCTTAAAAAAATCCTTCCCTGTCCTTTGTATATATATATATAACATATATTATATGCACACAATGATATACAGGCCATGAAAAGGCTTGTGGTATCGGATTAGGTACACTCGGTCGCTCCTCGTTTTTCAAATGCAGAAGAGGAGCGGAGGAGAAAGGCCTTTATGATAATTTCAAAAACACAAACAATTTATACAAACATTACCATCAACGAGACTCGTAGGCATATTATCATATTAAAAAACACACACGCATTATTATCAGGCCCGAGAGCGAACAGGAATTATAGTTAAAGTATTTGTGTTCTTATACATTTACTTTCCCCACCTGCAGTGTCATTGAACATGTATTAATTATCAATTTGTAATCATGAAATTTTTTCGTGTCATTCGACGACTAAGGAGAACACGATGGCATACCAAAGAGTTTGCGAGGGGAAAAACATCGACCAACATGAATACCATTCTGGGAGTAATTAAAAAGCATATCAAGCAGAAACAAAATCATATCTTTGTATTCAGGTCTGTCACCGTCAATAGGAACTTAAAAATATCTTCATATATCCACTTCATGTGTATGTGTACAAACAACTGCATGTAACCAGCTAACTTATTAAAGTAGAAACGGGAAATTAGTTTAACTCCGTGAAATGAACAGGGAGGGAGGAGGGTCAAAATAAATAAATCTAAAACCGAGTCTTGCCTACATTAGTAAAGCATCGGCTTGCATAAACCTTGTCGTCCATCAAGTTATACCGTGCTCCTCAACTCGAGAAATCACACACTTCACTTTTTTCCACACTATTTCGGTCTTCTCACCCTGGGTGGAGTAGCTATCGTGTTACGTTTGTAATTGGCCGTGTCCTTCACCTAACACTCAGACACCCAATCAAGTATTTCTTCGAGTTATTGCCGCGTCGAAACAAAACTGCCTACTCAACTTCTGTCTAAAAGTCTCAGTGGGTATTCCTAAGCTTCCGTGACACCGATAACGACCAGTTTACTTCGAAAGGAGACTGATGTGTGAACCACATCCTCCGTAGGCTTATGCACATGGCTGCAAGAAGCACTATCTGCTTCGCTTTCTCCATCTTTCTCCCTCGACTATGCGTAAACTTGCGTCACCATTTCTATGCCAACTTTTCTTTAACTTACAAAAACCGCGCTCTCACCCAGGCAGAAATTCTTTTTTTAACATGAATTCTTACAACTAATTCCACTATTACGATGTATGTATTACAACGCACATAAAAAAACACAAGCATACATTACTTATCTGTCACATGTTGTTTTGGTATTATTACTTCCTTTCATAACAAAGAGGTAACGGTTTCTAGCAATTGTTTTACAGATAATAACATACATTTTACAGAATACCATATTGTAAACAGTACATCAACCACAGTAACACTTTTTAGATTAAACAGGATATATTTAACACAATACTTTCATGTTGATTTATCTCTTCATTTCTTTAAATATACTGCATGCCTACGAAGGAAGACATGCCCATGCTCGGACAATTTATTATTTTTTCATCATTTGTTTATAACTATGTGTGTTCAAGTGTTCACCATGTTTCAGGCTATATATCATTAAATAGCATATGCAATATTCAATCGTGTTTTTTGTGTGTAATACATGTGTGTATTTTTGTGTGCTTGTATACATGTGTAGATAAGTCTGTTGTTCATATTTATATATACAAATATTGTAGGAGCCAAACGCTGATCGCTTCTCTTACTTAAATCTCCCAGTTGACGATAACACGTGTTTAGAGGGACCAAACTCTCCCTCCGCCATGCTTGAACTCCTCGAATATTTCTCTCAAGATCTTTGTGTCAGGGCCTCCACTTCAAAGTGGAACAGACAGATCGTTTTTCAACGTGTGCATGTAAACATCCACGAAAAGACACTTAACTCCACCGAGTGTGATATTCAGAGGGGAAAACACTTCTCGCACTGCCTTGAAAGGAAGGCTACACTGAGGGAAACGGTTAGCATGTTTTAATTTCTCATATGCACCCTGAAAACGTAATTTTCCACAGACACGCATCCATATACATATGTTTACATTAATATTTGCCTTAGTCTCACGAGTCGTGAGGCTGTAACATGGAGATTTTGTGTCAAACGTATTAATTATAGTGAGTTCATTCGTGAGCTGAGTACCTTAATAGTATCAGGAGAGAGATTAAAACTATAACCGTGAGCGTGAGTTCGAGAAAAATGCGTGATTTGTGATTTTTAGATTTAAGGGTATGAGGTCAAATGTTATAATTTTCAATTCCCTTTCCCAAGTGCACCGATATATGTTTATATTTATATACGTAGCCACAAACTTACTTTTTCACACGAGTGTATATATAATTTTTTTAGAAGATTACATTTACACACTGAAAACGTGTATACTAAATGTGAGCAGAAGTCCAAACACGCATTCCCAAGGCGACCTGCGCGCTGCCTCGATTTCAGTACCCCTCCTCTTAGTCTCTTACAAACCTACTTCAGTCCCAGCGAATCGGCCGGAGAAAGGCCCATCCGTAATAAATATATATATGTATATATTATTTTAAGTACGACATCCCAAATTTCTAAGAAAAATCACACAATTTACACATTACGAATGGTTGTATGTATGTACAGGCTTTTTTATGCAGTTTCTTGTTAAAGATGCGAGTTAATGTACAGCACAGTTAAAAAAATCGCATCCATTATGTCTTGTATTGAACAGTCACGAATAGCTAGCTGTCTAATTTAAATATCATAGAAGCTCGAGTGTTTCTTAAAAGATATTCACACTAATACAGAGGCCCATGACGATCACAAAAATAGTATTTTTTTAAATAATTGAATTGGATGCTCCATGGATTCATTTCATATCAAATTGGTGTAGCTTGAGGAGGATACAACATCATTATATCCATATTATTAATTTAAACTACCATATTTACGAAGGGAGAGGAGAGTCTACAGAGCCGAAGCATACCGTAGAGTCCAAGTTATTGCTTTTAATGTTCAGTCAATACACACTAGAGATTACATAAAATTCCATGTAATGTGTTTGGATGTATACATTTATATACACAAATTTATGCATTATAGTCACGTAAAGCAGAGCCAAACTAAGCCGAGAGTGATTAGCAAAGAAATAGAGATTGAAGAACAATAAGACACAAGCGATCAACGTTCGGCTCTTTCACACACTCGAAATATACGAGCAAAATGTTGGATTGTTTTTACATTTCATGGCCCAACCACAATATCGATAATAATCATTTTTACACATCTTAAAAAGAAACAATTAGTACAGGCTTCACCTCAATTTTCAACAATTTCATGGTATCAAAATACAGGTTTAATTAAAATTACTTGTGATATTTATAGTGTATTGCTCTTTGCATTGCCTAATGGTAAAAATATGCCTACCACAGAGAAAACGAGTAAAAAAAAATTCAAACACATCAATAAAAAGAGCTATTATTCACACACATGTACGCGTAGAAACGCCTCTGATTGGAGTCTGTTTTTTATGTATTATTTTAAAGCACGCTTCAGGGCCGTGTGAACCACCTTAACTCGCGAGGTGACAGACAACACGCCAGTCTTTTTTTTACATCAGAGGAAGTCCCGTGGTCAAAAACTTGTAGCAGTCGTGATTAGCAATAATTTAAAAATATATATATATATAAACCAACAGAACGCAATACAAATTTTCATAAACATGATCTCAACTATTATCTCTCTTCCCTATATCTTTTACGGAAACCCAAAAAGTTTCCAAGTCCCTGATTTGCAAAATACTCATCACGAATTAGGTTTTTGACAAATATTGCTTGCAGTCATCATCTATCTCTTTATATCGCACTAATTTAGACTAATTTGAGGACTCACAAAAAACTTTGGAGAGAAACAATATTTCACAATACAGAAAATACCTCTTATTCAAGAAATACAAATAAAAGATTCACGAGATTTTAGAGAGAAAAATAGGAAACTTTGAGAACCATCTCGGAGGACGAAAACGTGTCCTCGAAGATGGCTACCTAATATCAATAAAAGTACATTACAAAAGAACATAACAATACGGTTTGTAATAGGACACTTGCTTTTTGTGTATACATATAAATATATGTATATAGATATATTCAATTTTTACTACCGACAAAGTACCTGCCGTTTTTACTAAAGATTGATCTCCTCAATTTTTACCACTTAGTCTTTTACTTTATTGGATTGAGAGTAAACTCTCCAAATAACAAATGCTTCTATGGGTCGAGCTTATTACTATTCACCTTCCTCGTCCAATTCCTCGTTATTTTTGTACTGAGGTCTTTTTCAGTTATCGAAATCATAGTCTTTCCAAGCAATCGATAACAGCAACACCCGAAATGAAAAGTAACTTTCTCGAGACGTCTAGTGGCAATTAACAGGAAATGCGAAGACAACGACGATCTTTTGCTAATACAAAGAAACAGTATCAAAAGCGACGGCAATAAAAAAGCAACCATGTGAACACTCATTTCGTACATCAAACCCATCAATTTCAATCAGAAAATACCTCTTAAAAGGAAGAATAAACGAAGAAAATAATGTTTATAGAGGCGACCACCTATTCACACATGCATTCTCTCCCCCTACCTCTCTCTCTCTACAATTTCCACCGGTTTCGTCTAAATTAAGCTGCTATGATACCGGTTACAACGCATGCTTTGCCGATGAGATTTCCCGGATTAAGAAACTCTAAAATAAGGCTACTCTTGCCTGGTAACTTTCTTTGAGCACGAATACACGGAGGTAATGGGGAAAAGGATTCAACAAACGTACAAGTTCACAGCTGAAGATACACCTGGAATATTTAAGCACACTCTTAAGTTTCTAACTTTCGGAATAAACTCTACCGTTATCGGATGGGAGGAGCATGAGGGTGTGGCCTTAGATTTTCTCAGGAAGTTAAAAGAAAATTTCAAATTTTATTATCATCGTTTCCTTAAAAAAATCTACCCTGGAGTGTTTTTATCGTGGTTGTAGAATTTTTGTCTAAAAAGTGAGTTGGAAACGACCAAACGATCACTTTTGGAAGATTTATCGTCACGGTTATGATGCCTTCGCCGATACACTCAGTTTGAACCATTTCGCCACTGCTACGAGCGTTCGGTGGAAAATGGGCTTTCGCTGTCGAACGTTGCAAAGGTTGAATTTCGTAGAAAGAGAGAGAAAAGCTCTCGATAACCCTTAAACCCTCTTGCTCGCTCTCTTGGTTACATTATTTTTATAACGGCTCCAGGAAAGATTACTGAGGGCGAACAAGGAAAAGACACATTGATTATTATTCAGGTCATATGGTATGACTCCGTTTGATCACTTGACTAAACTTGTTGACAAAGTGATAAAATGATCCACTAGATATAAACATTCTTACTTACAAGGTAAATATTTCAATAATTTCATGCTAACACTATCAGTTGAACTCTATATTATGTTAACAGCAATGTTTGTATGCATGTGGTTGTATGTATGTGTTTATGTATATGTATGCGTGTATAATTTTTTAATTTACCTCGAAGGAGTTATGTTATTCTGCTACGCATAATATAATCGGTATATATTATTCCATGACTTATGAAAACATTCACAATTATATTTATATACAAATGCAAAAGAAGATTAAAATATATTTTATGTTTATATGATGAGCTTTGTTCAGAGTGAACATTGCTCAGGTTAGATACTGTTCGCTTATTCATCGCGAAACGTTATTGACTAAAGAAAAATCAATACTTCCAAGACGCTATATATAGAAGTAGGACAAGATAAGCCATGAAAGGTATGCAGTGCTTATAAATTACTTATCGTTAGAATCTGAAAACACTTAAAACTCGAGAAGAAAAAATACTAATAAAAAATTAAAATACGACGAAAATCTATTAAAAAATAAAGCCAATGGCAAAGATGAAAAAGAAATCGAAAATAACGATGCTGGATCGAAAATATTCAAATTGATAGCAGAATGGGAGGTATTATTCTTGTAATAAGCTGTGAATTTGCAATAAAATCTATAACATTCCTCCATAACATTGGTCCATAATATAAATAGTGAAGAGGATAGCACTTCGTTTTTTCTGTTATACCCTGTACTTTTGTCGTAATTCCTTAACAACATATAATTAAGTTAATAAAGACGCAAAACGTCAAGATAAACCCAATAAAAATGTTCAAAATATTAAGCTGGAAGATTTTTTATGGAATCCGGTCTTCTTAGCATTTAGAGAGGCACTCGACGATCAAAATAGTGCGTTTCCTCTTGAAATTTTACTAGTCTCCGATTTGCATCGAAATGACCCAGGCAAGCAGCAGATGACAATTCGCCTAACACTATACACAGGAAGATCAATCGAGGCTTATAAGTCGGCAGGTATTCCCTGAACTATTTGAAAAAGGAAAACGCAGTGTGCCAACCCGTGATGAACTTGAGCGTCGAACTGTGAATTTCCATCGCAAAGCGGATGGAATTTAAGCATGATGGAATGCGTGACCGACAGATCCAGTCGAGAAAAATCAACAAAATCCACAGAAATAATTTTAACGATCTACCAGAATACCACTTTTTCTGATTATTACCTTAAGGTGTAAAAATGTTTGCTGCTACGCGTCTGGAATAAATCGACCCGACGAGGGTTATTATCAATTTTCTTAGAAAAATTTTGGAGGTCCCCCTCAAGACTAGACCTTCAAAGCTGTTATCATGGCATTTATGTACTCACGAGAGCGTAAGAGCCACAGCATGCACGTAAGTGAACGATTTGCTCAAGTATTAAAGCTGTTGAAATAGTAGTAAGGGGAGAGACCATGCTCGCAAGAATATACAACAAATCCAAATAAAAATGATAATAATAATAAGTCAACAATGACAAGGGGTGAAAGTGACCTCGGAAAGAACGCAGGCACGTTAACTTCAGAAGACACTTATAAATGACACCCACAGATAACATGTACATCCACTCATTCGAGCGATCTAACAGGATCGTCATAGAAGTAGCGTCGAAACATACATATATAAATATACCAAGCGCCTCAAGAGAATATTTCCACTTGAGACCTCTTCCAAGACGTTTCAGCTAAAATGACGACTCGAATTTCGTTTTTAATTATAAAAGAGACGCATTCGCATCTGAATAATTTTCTGAGGAAATTAAAAGCAACGTGGACTTCTATTGATTCCCCTGATAGTTGCTCGTAGTTAACATTCACTCACAAACGAACATTTAACACAGCTTTTTGAATAGTATAACGGAGATTGCGGATTCCACAATGCTTTCGAAGTAACGCGCCTTCTGAAAGCACATCAATCTCCCGGATCGGCAGAGAAAGAACAACATTGGGAAGGAGAGAGAGAGAGTGCAGAAAAGAAGCGTGGACACCAAAGGAAGAGGCATTGGGTACTTGCACACATATGCGTTAATATATGGAAGGACGTAAATATGCACCCACGCATAAATAATGACGCGATCAGAAAAGGCGGGAAAAAGCGAGGCGCGCGCAAAGTTCGCCCGCGAAGCGGGAGAACGCCTGCCGCTCTCAGCACGAGCGGGCCAATGTGACTAAATGGGCTTACACCCATTCGACCAGAGGAAAAGAAAACACTTCGCGCGCCTACTTTTGGAAGCGATTTGGGGAAGGTGGTTGCTTGGGAGAACGGGCGGCAAACTCAAGTTTTCCCGCGTGAAGAAAGCCCGGGGAAAACAAGAGAAAGTCCAGGGTTTGCCCAAAGAATCCAACAAAAGACTGGAAAAGAAATACACTCGCGGACACATAAGTGCGAATGCGTTGCTCGCCAAAGATGAAACAAAATTTTTTATAATTGAAAAATACTCTTTCCCGCGCCTCTCTCTTTTTGCATTTGCGGAAGAGGATCGCGTGCAATGCCCGACACTTATTTTATCATAATCACACAACCATGTTTCCCCTCCTTTTCTTCTTCCTCTTCCGTCCTGCTCCTCGCACAAAACCGGCGTTTGAAAGATGCATTACACGAGCCTCCTCTCCTTCGCCCAGAAAAACCTCCGATATCAACAAATGGTGTTTTGTTTTTGGTTGCGAACTTTTGTGTCTTATATTCCTGCCTCCGAGAGGCCGGAGCACTATTGTCTCGTCACAACCATCCTTAAACACAACACAACATCCTGCACAAATCTTTTGTCCAGTTATTTCCTTTTATGCTTCCATTAGTAATAACACTAAATTACTTGATGCAATATAACCACAACGAGTACAAACATTTATATAATATGTAGAAATGTGGTGGTGATGCACTTAGAGCTTTTTAAGCGGAATTTGGTCAGAAATATTTTTGTGTGCCCTTTGGATTTTTGACAACACACGAATAGACATAGATCTAAAAATCATACATGTATATGTGCACACACAGGCAGACCTTTGAACCGTGTCTTTTTCATATAACTCTGTTTTCTTTGGCAGAAGCACTTGAAGATACACTTATTAACCATTTTCTTCTTACCTTTGTATTAATCCGCGTACAGTATCTCTTGCCATTGATAGGCTGCCTTTCGAAATTCAACCTACGAAGGGAGAAGCTCCGGTCCTGATTCCTCTAAGAAGTTCCATCCGATACACTTCATGAGTCCAAATCCACTCCACTGCTACTCGTAATCCAGCAGCATTAAGTAAAAGAAGTTGCAATAATAGATACATTAATAGACAATAGAAACATCTCTGAATAAAATTTTTAGTAATATGATTTTGACATTATATATTTTATTTCAAGGATTTCATAAAATCATTTACATACGGAGCATGATTCAGTCAAGAAAATTCCCCATTTGTTGGACATATTTTAAAATGTTATCATTCTTCCATTTCATTTAAAGTTAGATCACATTTGAGATAATTTTGAAAAACGTTGAACGATGGAGAACTATCTATTAATATGAATCTACACACAGAAAACTACTACTGAAAGTTATATATTAAAAGTAATTTCAAGAATTATGCAAACTATTAGCATAAAATGCTTACACACAAACTGAACTTGATTTATTCGAAAAATCAGTAAATTTGATGAATTAAAAGCTTAAGGAGGAAGGAAGGAAAATATACTAGTATGATGCAACTAATTTAGAATAAGGTGATGCTGGGATAAAGACTTGAAGCCATAGCATCAATTAGAATCAGCTTTGTCAGCCAACTGAATAAAAAAATCGATGCATTACATAAGTTCATACCCATGCAATCGGACAGATATTATGCGAAGTAACAGAGAGAAAAGAAGAATAACTACGCATGAAACTGAAGTAGCCAACGGGATGAGACAAAGTCTATGTATGTAGCAGCAACTGGCAGGAATATCTTTTAATTCTCCAAGCTCTCGGACAAGTAAGAACAAACGTTCCCGCAAACAAATCGCATACCGTAATTTGACGCCAAAAAATGCATATCCGTCTTTCGCAAGTCGTTCTCGTTAGTTGACACAACGTATTTTTAGGTAGTTTCCCCTATCCCTTTCTCCTCTAGGTTGTTCCGCATTTTTTTAAGATTTCTTCAGAAGGGTGGACTGCTTTCGGGGTTTGTAAGGTAAAGCTCTCACCTCATTTCTCGTGTGTTTGTGTGTGCGCGCCGAGTAGTTGCGGAGGCCTACCACTTGCACATGACACCCAGGGAAGAACCCCATGCAATTTAATGAGCCAACGTAGAACGTCATCCTTCGCATGGGTTTATATTTAGATTGTGAGAGGACGGAGGGAAAAGACGAGAGCACGTTGGGCCCACCCTTGAAATAAAAAAACGCTCGCCTCTCTCACTGGAAGCAATTACGTACCCAACCCATCCTCTTCAACCCTTCCCTTCCCCACCACCTCCCCCCGTCTGCGGTCCACACTGTGGATACTAAGAGAGACGAAACCGAGCTTCTTTTCAAAAGGTTGTTCTTGAGTCCGAGGTCGCAAAAGATGGAATAATCAGCGCTCCCGTGGCAGGAGTCTTAATGAAAAACTATTCAGCTCAGGTAGGATGAGGTACGTAGATAGGCGTGTTCTGAAGTATCACTTAATAATCAGCGGGAGAAATAAAATCGCAGCTTTTCGTATGGGAACCGATGGGTTCCATGGGCTGCTTGCATTGCGTCGTCTGGAAGTGTTAGGACGCGACAGAAAAGCTACGTTCGGCCCACATCTTGAGCTAAAATTTCGTACGAGGATTAAGGCCTCGTAAAGTCCCAAGCTAATCCTCGGTATTTGCCGGTGGTGTGTAGGGCTGAATGACCTCTTGAAAATATTACGAGAAGAATTTCTGTAGATTATTTCAATTTTGAATTAACCAATACACGTTTGAAGTTTTTACCAATAGTTTATTATCTACCAAGCACTTGGCAGCAAGGGACTGACTCGCGTTAATGTTGTTTAAGAAACGTCCAGTGTCATTAAAACCATGTCGTTTAGAGAAAACCTGTTAAAGCTATCAAATCGTAAAAAGGTAGGTACCAAGTGCCGCCGCTGATATGTAGTAAATGGTTAACGACCAAAAAGTTATTTTTGTTAAATTCAAACTTTCCGATCAATGGACTTGAGATTGTAAATTACTTTTCAGGATTTGTGAGAGTCTTACGCCGAATAATTACTCGTGTTCACGATACCTTACGAGATACAGAACGGGCAGAAGCTTCCTTTAAAAGCCCTTCTAACAATATGGCGCTCAAAAAGCAATAAAAATAAAATAAAATCCTCGCAGCCTCACCTGTGCATTCCCATCACCACCGCGTCATTTTGGAGGTATCACCGCCCCATCTCGATCCAACATCGAACAAAGAGTCGAAATAAAAAAAAAACACGCACAGCACTCGCCATCAATTATTTTTTCGCCGTTTCAGTTTCAATCGTTTGAAATCGATGATCAGTTTATAATAAACTCGTCTTCTTTCCACTTCGTTTTCATCCACTGCTTCTCCTCCAGATTCCCCAATATCCCGTTCCATTTCGAAAACTTGCTCCTCTTCGAGTCTCGGTGTTGATGGTAGACTCCTCCTCGCCGTACACTCGCACACTCTCTCTTAAATCGGCTACAACGTGCGACTTCCTTCAGTGGTAGCCGTTGGTGAAAGCCGCTGGGATGAGTGGCCCCTGCGGCAAGAAGAGTAGGGGAGACGGGGGACAGTCCCCGGACTGTGGCGTCGTCTACAGATCAATTCCACTGGGTTGCAAGCGCCCGGGTACCGGGCGAAGCGATTTCAATACTTAACAATACACACACACACATACTTCTCAATTTTAAGCTCTCAAGATATGCATGAAAATTTCATTAAATCTTAGTGAAACATTTTCCAAAGTTAAACAGAGATGAGTACAATTTCTTCCTTAGAGAATTGCAGTAGGTATAGTTTCATATGCATTCTTTTATAACGACTTCGACATGTCTTCATTCTGACTATTCACATCATAGAATGACTTGCAATATTTTTAATATTCCGTTGTCGATGTACGATTTGTTCGCGAGATATTCTTCTACTTTGATAACAATTCATAATTAGTGCTAAGGAAGCGTCTAAGCAGTGACTCACAACTAGATATTTTCAAATCTATTTCTGCATTACGTTCCATCATCTACTTTCGAGAAACTTGGCGTGCACGCCAGTGAAGACAGTATGGTAAAATTTACATCACAGCAAGAACGAGACAATAGCAATGATAAAGTAAAATCGAGGGAAGAAGAATTTAACAAATTAACACTATGATCGTAGTCAAAATAGAAAACATGTCGAATCGTAATCTATTTGAATAACTTCTCAAATCAATAGTGAAATTTGAAACAAAGCAATCAAAACATTACAACCTCAGAATTAAGAAATCAATAGTAGGATGAGATTATAAATTAGGCAAGAGGTTATTATCTTCAAGAATTGATATGGAGAACAATTTTATTGACAAGTTACTTTTGCTTGACAGACAAGTCCATTTTCAAAGAGACAGTTACATTGAAATTTAAGTGATTGTAGAAGCATCTCATATACAGCCTCATGGCGGTGCAGACACGCAAGCTTAGTACCAAATAAAGACAACAACGAGGGCTACATTACAGTTAAATGGACCATGCGCTCAAGGTACTACTCATTTTTCCTCAACTTGGGTGAATACAAGAAGTGATACGGTAGTGCTTATTAATGAAATCTTTGCAAACTCCATTGTAAACAAAAATATTTCCAATCAGTGCTGATAGTTTGACTACATCTAGTGTTAAAGATACCTAGTGCACCAGATGGATTACAAAATTTAGTGTAGAATTCTCATAGAAAGGCTTCGCCATACATTATGAGGTACTCTGGTATTAGTTAGAACATGCACATTCATATTACCGCTAACAGCAATCAAAGGAATCTGAGCAATGCCATCGAAAATCACTTGAACCTTTTGAATGGACCTCACGTTAACAAGAGTTCAACTAAAGAATTTGAATCTTCTGGCCGCTGCATAAAAATCCGAGCTGAAAAAACTGTATTATAAAGGGAGGAAGTTGATAATCTTCGTTACTGCCTTTTGATTGGGGCAGAAAATTTAGAAGACGCGATGTGAGGCGAGGCGAGAGCGCTAAGAAATGAAGAGGGACGGTGTTGGTGCGGGAACTTCAGGAGTCGGTTCGCATTGGTAACCGGCTGCCGCGGAAGTTCGGAGGTATTTATGGAATGCAAACTCGAGGAGTAATAAGGACAGGAGGGTGGAGAGAGGTCTTGGAGCAAAATGGATGAAGGGAAGATTCAAACACGATTATTAAATTCCCCGCAAACATCACATGGGTGCAACCATCCCCACCCACACTTTCGCATCCTTCGCCCATCCTTATTCTCTTCCCTTTCCTCACTTCCCTGACACTTCGCCATTGGACCGCTTTCTCTAGTCTTCCTGAACTCTTAACCTCCTCAAACACCGATGTGAGCAATGCAAAAACTTTCTTCCGTACACATTTGGGAACTGTCCGCTCTTCCTTACTATCTTCTCATCGTCTTCATCAAAGTTCACTCAGAGAGAGATATTAGTATGTGCGTATCAAATTCTTTGGCCAAAATTCTGCCGAGGGCATTGGAATTCATGTTATTACGGTAGACCTAAATTCTATTCTGAGTGTAGCGAGAATTACACAACTTCATTATAATTAAGGAAACAAATGATTGCGGTGGTTTTATATGCACTAAATTCAGAATTTTCTAAGAATTTACTTATATGTGAGATAAGATCCGTCACATCCAGAATTTTCTAAGAATTTGCTTATATGCCTACGTGAGATAATATCCGTCAGAGTTCGTTCTCCTGAAGGCTAAACTTTTTTACTATGGTATGAATATTTTCCTCTTCATCGAGTGAGAAAATGGAAAATATTTATGACTTGATTAAATGGCAGCAATGCATATACAAAATTATGGAAAGTTTTTCAAATTACTGTGAAACTATAGCCAACTTCGTTGGAAAATGTCCACCTACGTTTCTCGGAATTGTTCCTCTAAACTGATTGAGGAATATTGATATAATGTTTCAAGAATAATTTGAAATAATTCTATTATATTTTATGTCCAACAATCAACCCATTTCAAAAAAAATTAAGACTGACTCGAGATAGCTTTATCGTTACAGCGTAGTGCTCTTCAACGCAAACTGTACATACTTTGTAAGATATTCAGTACAAATACATCAAATGTCATTCCTATGCGTGAAACAATTAATAATTATATACACTATAGGTTAAGTTTCACAAAGTGAGTTGCGTATTTAAAAAATGTTATTCAAAACAATGAATCTCAGCTCTGAATCTATTATGCCGAATAAAAGTTCCGTAATAGTTTGAGTCATTTTGCTAGGAATCATTTGCTTATTTCCTTTATCCCAACATTTTTATCAAAAGGGAATTATTTGGCTGCCTACATCAAAATTGTTTCCTGGAGTGTTTTACGCTATAAAAGAATATTTCGCGACTAATTTATTCTAGCACATCGCTTGAGGAGCTACAAACCCACGCAGTTTCGAAGAGAGGCTGAAAGCAATCAACACAGGTGGAAAATTATAATAGTATGAGGCTTATACAGTAGTATTTTCTTCTCATAGAAAATAATATCCTGCTTCCCATTATAGCACTAGTATGAAAAGATCTCCAATTTAAGAAGTACTAAATGCTACTTTTTCCCTCAGAAGATCGAGTTACCTAGCAACTCATGCGTCGAAATCTCCGGCACCCGAAGTAGAAGAAAATAAGCTGCCAATCAAAACCTGTCCAGAAATAGCTCAGTAAAATGTAAACACTATATTATCTGATTGATATTAATAAATTGAAAACGAATTTCTCAGCGTTCTCATTCAACTTCATTACTCAACTAAGAAACAATTCCAGTACTTGATAACGTAGCCTGTAAAGTATTCGACGTTCGGAAACAAACGCGGAAACGGAAAGAGCAAATGAGTTAAAATTTTATTTTATAGAAATCAAGAATCTTCAATAATAGTTATAATCACGCAATAGACTGTGCAGTTCAAAGCTAAATGCCAAATGGTGAATCGCTCCTATTTCTTCTTCCATTCACTACTAATTCATCGGGAATAGCGTCAGAATTAAACCACATTTGCTAGGAGTAGATTAGATGCGGCAGGATATTAAATTCGATAAACAACGATGGATATTAAAATTTAGTAGGCGAAGCTTCATTAAATATTCCAATACGTTTAGATGTAGTCCGCTTGGCTTATGAATTGCATTTAAAAGCAAACTACGACAGCACAAGTCAATTTTAAATAAGAAGGGTAAAGATTTGTTTGGTACGAGAAACCGAAAGAGGCCAGAAAAAAATTCAAAATCTACTGATACAACTACGTAATTACACATACACCATAATCGTACGATAAGGCACATAGCTAATTTATTGGCTTTAAAATTACTTGAAATGTTTATATAATTATTATCATCACGTAACGATCAAACGACTAAGGGTATACAGTGGTAATCTCAAATTCTACTCTCATGAAGACCTCTTTTTTTAATCCCGCGCGTTACAAGAAAGGAGAGATAACTGAAGCAGCAGAAACGGAAAGAGAATGGAAAATTACGATCTTGCGTACATCTTACATATTTTTAATATATTTGGACGGAATACTCCCGAGGCGCAGTTTCCGCCCGAATCGCCATGCGTTTGTCTTTTTTACGCTATTCGCCGAGGGATTTAACCTCCACTAACCGAGAAAAATAAAGAGACGAGGCGGTAAATGCGACCCCGGGTTTTAATAAAAGTCTCCTCCTGGCGCAATGAATGATTCAGTATATAATCCAGAGATAAAAAAAAATAAAGAGAGAAAACCCGCATTTGCGAGCTAGTCGAAATCTTTGAACAACTTATGCTCTCAATAAAAAAATCCTGATATCCATTCGAAGCCCGCTCTTCCTCCCCTCCTGTTTCCATTTTTTACATCTTCGAATATCCCTTTATGCTGCCGGTAAAAAGCGCCCTTATCTCCACATATTCCCAATGAGAACTGACCTTAGAGATGCGGATCAGAAAGACGAAGGAATGAAAGAACGTTGTCGGGAAAAGAAAAAGAGACGCAACCCCGAGAGGTTGAATTCGAGTCTATTAAAAAGTGGAGCACATACTAATTTCCACTGAAAATCCCACTAACGGTTTAATGGTGTCGAGTAAGGATGTTTATGAAAACCAGTTACTCCGAAAAGAGAACAAGGAGAAGATGGACTCCGAACTCTTCTCCTGTATGCATTTCTTTTTAGTATTTATTTTTGAATCCTCTTCAAACTTTCTTTCCCTCTGGCATTCCCTTCAAGAAACCTTGAATTTAACTCGCTAGTTTTCTTCGCCATGCCTTCCTTCTTGCTGCAAATATACGAGTAGAAAATTGGCTCTTGAGAGGAAATTGAAAAAAACGTAGCAGTTGGTCTTGAGAGTTATATTGCCATGAAATATTCTGACCTCCCTCTTTGGATAGGAGACGCGAAATCGGATTATGCTTTCGAACTACCAGAATAATTTTCCATCGGTTATAACACTAGGAGAAATTCAGCCCTTTTGCAAGCTCCATTTTTCATGACCTACTGTCATTAATATGTTTATGAATATATAATCACTTCGGCTACGGCGAAAATTTTTCTCTAAGCATTTAGATTAGAATCTTTTAGATATCTTACGAATTCGTTGTGAGACTTTACTAGAATCAAGTGAACAAAAATCTTACACTAGATTTTTCCGCTGCGTACCACGATATTTAATTTTTTAAGAACCGATTAATTGGGAATATATTCATTTTTAAATTGATCTAACCGTTAAAATACGTCGAGACACATATAAGTCTGACCAATTCTATGAGCGGAAACGAATTTTCTAGTGAGAAAAGTTTCAGCAGCATCAGCGACAAAACAATCCGCCATTGTTACAGCAAAGTAAAGCCAAACATTGCACGAATAGCTTCTTTACTTGCCAATTCACTCATTCTAGTAAAACGCAACTTTAGGCTCCGTTAATAAGAGGAAACTATCATTTGACGAAGCCTCCCCTATAGACCTGTTCTATAATAATGCCTTTTCAATTACAAACGCCCATGCTAGTAAGAAGGTAAATCAGCGCCGCACACTAACGTTTAACGAGCATTCCTAGTGCGACTAGTTTCATGGTTAGCAACATATTAATTGGGTAGTTATCATCCTTTCACACTAGTCAAGCATCAGCATGCACTCACACGATGCTCCTAAAGATTCAACAAATGAATAGAGAGAAGCTCACACTTACTGGGCTGTACGCGAGCGGTGCGCGACTCACCGCGATGGCGGGAAAACCGGAGGGCTGTGGGGATGCGGCCTGTACGTATCCGACGCCCGCTGCTGCAGCCGCTGCTGCTGCCGCTTCCGCTGCCCCCGCACCCGTTACTCCTCCCTGGTTACCACCTCCACCAGTGCCACCGCCACCTCCTCCGGTGCCACCGCCTCCCGCTCCGCCGTACATATCCATGGGACCAGGAGATCCCGCGTTAGGGACGAATCCTCTAGAAGATGCTGCCGCGGCCGCCGCTGCAGCTGCCGCCGCCGCTGCGGCGGATGCACCCACCGCAGGGAATCCTTGATGGTGTGGATGTGGAGGAGGGGGCGGGGGTGGTGCGTAATTGCTCATCACTAATCCGAGGAGAGTCGAGGAAGGAAAAGAGAAAGAGGGAAATTAACAAATGAGTTTGTCAACTTAATCATCTTCGGTTGCTGTAAGAAACAGAGGAGGTTAATTTTGCGCAGAAAGGCTACTCCATCAATTCAATGAAGAAAATGTGAAGAGAGTGAAAAGGGAAAATGTGTAACTTGATCTGAGGAGCTGAATTTATGGTTATGACACCGATTTCTCTGGCTGGGTATCTTTATAATTAAACGTAAAATATTATTGCTGTAAGAAAATTTAGAGTTAAGTCTTACGTTACAGCCGCTGCTAGAAAATACAAAACAAAAAGATAAATACCACCACCATAGTTGGTGCCATAGTTATGATATAATTAATCTATTGATGTCAAATTTATAACCCCAAACAATTTGATGAACAGTCGTTCGGCGCAGAAATGAATTAGAAGCGAGAATGTTGCAAAACTAACGAAAGAGCGAATAAATAAATATTCATCGACGGTCAAGTTGCGTCTAAAGATAAGATAATTAAAAATGATAAAATCCTTCCAAACGAATACGCAATTTCTCCACTACTTACCATTCATATTACATTTCCGATAAAACGACTCAGCAGATATAGACACGTTCTGAAAATCATATGACGAGAAACTTGTGCTTTTCATACTTTGTTCAGAATGACCCCGAAAATCTCTTGAAGATTTTTTTATCCAAAAGAAGAAACGAGAGTCCCCAAATATAAGATATGCAGCGAAATGTCGCTCCCTGCAAAAATGACAAAGGGAAGGCAGGACCATTCCTAATGAAAGAGCGTATCTCAACGGAAGCGGACGTGGGAAGAAGGTTTGCGGGTAAAGGAGAAGGAAAAGTCGCATTTAATGTGAAGGGAGCGAAAAGCGAAGGGAGAGAGTATGTTTCCCGCTGGAGCAAATTGGAATGTAGGAGCCTTGAGATGAAGAGAAAGAGAGGCTATTGCGGTGAATGAAACTGAAGAGTTCTTTGTCCTTTACGCGCACAGTACATTGTTACGACGTATTAATGCTAAACTGAGGCAGCATTACAAATAGATCCGTGATATATTGGAATTAAAAGTAAAGAGAAAGATAGGACACATAACGAGACGTGGAAAAAACTGGATAACGAGACGAAAGATAGATCAAAAGATGAAATGAAACCAAACTGTACATTTATAAATGAGAATTACATCAGAGAACATCAATCGAAGAATCGCAAGGAATATGGATTCAGATAATAATTTGGTGCATGAAGAAAATAATGATGGCTAAGTAGAGGGATAGTTTCGGCCACTTTGCTCATCAAATAAACATGGGGTATGTAATAACGGGATATGTAATGATGGGTAACTAAAAATGCTTAATTTTCTTAATCTCAGAAAAAAAATTAAATAAATAAATGTATTAGTGCGTTAATTTAGTGAATAATTATTTCAAATATTGAAGAAAGACTTCATGAAAGCTATGAGTTCTCCAAATTTTCTAACACGAATGCTACTAGTGCGTAATTCAGATACGGATGATACGCAAATGTTTCAAAGAGCATTTTGGCAATGATTTTAATGTTTTCTTATAAAGCAAATTGTCAACGTCATGTAACAATTCAGAATCAATCCACCAGAGATAGATTCGTTTGTTAAGAAAGAACGTTCTGTAAAATCCGCTTAATCTTTTCAGTAAAACTGTAAACGACGATGCGTGTATGATTAAACTGCTCAAGAAAGTGTGTCTACCAAGAGGTAATACTAACTATCTTTGACTATGCTTTGTATCATAGCCATATATTCTACTTAGGGAGCTTCTGAAGTTGAAGAAAGGGGAGTTAAATTTTTGCCTTCTTTCGACTACCCCTACAAATAAACTTGCTGCAACCCGCATTACAACTGTGTGTGTCTGGTGGAGTGTATTTACGGCGAACTGGATTATTCAAATTAGCCTCGATGTGAAAGCCGTGAAATTAAAACTTGAAAATTCCCCTTTTTTATAAGATTCCTCAGAAATTCGTACACCACAAGTTTAAGGGAGTGTTGTTGTTTAAGTTGCAGTGCCTCAGTATCAGCATAACTTGAATTTCAGAAATAGGTTATAGAATGGACTAGGTGTCTTCGTCGAAGATTTCGTAAGTATTTATTCGCTCTAAAGCTTCTTTTCCGTGAAAAGATTTTTTTATCAGAAATTCAGGCAGTTGATGAAAACGTAGCTATTTAAATGAAGGAAATATCCTAGTGTCTTGGCTAGAGACATGAAGCAGATATGACTTGCGAGTACGAAAGCAATCCGCGCTGAAAATCTTTGAGTAATTGTAATTAAAATTATTTATGTTAAATTTAGGAATATTACGAATAGATTTAAGTAGATCGTAGTTTTAAGAGTAAACTACGATAAACAAAACGAAATCTAATTGAATTATATAGATCCTTTTAGAATAAGGCGCAGAATTTAGATTAATGGGGTTGCCGACATGCCTATCACAATGTAATTGAATGGTACATCGTAGATACAGCGTAAAACACTCTAATCTATCGTACTTTTACACGCCCATTTTACACTTTCCATGCATATTTCGGTAAGATAGCTTAGAAGATGATCTCTATCAATTAAATTCAAGTCTATCACCTAAAATTTTCTGTGAGCTCACCGTTTAGAAAAAATAAATGAGAGGCGAATGAAATTGCTATCCTATCTTATATTCACCCATTTAGTATCAGTTAGTTGAACATGGAACTAACGCTCGGAATAAGGACGAGCGTTACATGTTATGGCAAAAGCTCTGCGGTGTTAGAGTGAATATAGAGATAGGAAGGAGAGAGAGTTTCACGGGGTGTAGCGGCCTAACAACGCTGTTTTCTCTTTCTGCGATCGCAGAGAGAGATATCGAGGGAAAGAGGTGGCGAATGTAGTGAAATGGCTTTGTTGATGAAAAAGATTTGACATAATTTACGTTACGTTGGCTGTAATCTGTTAGAAGATGGAGAGGCGAGATTGACTACAACGCGGTTTGCAGATTAAGCGATGCCCAACGAGATTTGATGAAATAATTTTATTGAAGTTACAGTTGAGATAGAAATTTTCTCCGGCAGGGGAAGGATAGGGAATTTGCGGTTTTAAAGCAGAGTGCAGATACAGCGAGTGCAGTGGTTACCGTAGCAGCGATTTTCACTTAAGAGATTACTTTGGACCCACTTTCCAGGATCGGAAAAATTAAAATCCCATTTGGGAGATAGAGCAGTGGGAAACGATCAATTTAAAATACTTGCCAACATTTACAATATATTATTTATAGCCAAAACCTAAATCGATACGACGAACAGAATTAACCTGAAATAAACTTAGACTAATACGTTTAACACTGCTTGCACTGCAATATTTCCAACATAAATGCGTGCCTTACCATGTTACAAGTACGCGTTCTATGACTATATTTTAAATTTAACCCAACCTAAAGAGCGACACATACAACAGAAAAAATCTGTAGAGGATTATAATGAACGTATGAAAATGAGCTGAAACAAATGAAAAATAATTCGGCGATACGTCAATGATAATTTTTTCATCTAATGAAAAACATGAAAGACACTGCTGACATAAACACAAATGAAAAGCAGCCCACACAGATCAGCGAAACAAACAAAAAGCAGATAATTCGACACTAAGAAAAACCTCTTGGAAGAACACAAAAGAAAAAGGAAAGCAAAGAAATTAAAGGGATCCACTGTTAGTCGGAGAAAGGTCTCACCTGACAATGCTTGGGTAAGCAGCGGGGTATTATTGTTCGGTGTCAGCTGACCATTCGTGATGTCCACTGTTGGTTGATGTGTGGACACAACAGGACGTTTCCACGTTACCAGCGAAAAGCGTGAAGAAAGAAAGAGAGAAGGCATTAGGAGAGTTCAGAGACCCAAAATCTACACTCAGTAAAAGGACAAAAAGAAACTATTTCCCTATATGCCCAATGTTTCGTAATAAAAAATCATTTGATATTATTTTAGTAATTCAAATTTTTTCAGTTTACAAATTCAAGTTAAAGTGGGGGAGAGATGAAAAGTGAATAGAATTTAAAAAAAGGATAGCATTTATGAAATGCTATTCTGTCGAAGTGATGGAATGACGACCATAGATTGGAGTAATTCTGAATTTCCTAAGCGACTGCTGGAGTACACTTAAAATCCATTTAAAATAATTTTGCATTATTAGGTACTGTAAAAATCACGAATGAAGTACGAGTTATTCCCTCTAAAGCAACCTAAGTTCTACCTATTAGCCAAACTCAACGAAAGGTCATTGAAAAAATACAATTTCGTAACGGTTGCGAGATATGTAACCATCAGCAAAAAATAACGTTCTCATATACCCAGCCTAAGCGCAGATATTTACATGGTCAGTCAAGAGGCTCTTGGGTGGTTTAAAGGTAAGTAAGCTGAGCAGGGTGAAGACTATGCTCTTACAGTCGCAATAGGGGATGTGTACAAGCACCAACGCTGCCGTATAAGTAAGCAAATACACACCAATTCTACTCTAAATCTGAGATCAACCACTCGCCACAAGCATTCAAATCATACGCTCCATCAGAACAAAACATGGATCAGTCACTGGACACTAACAGTTTAAAAATCATCCATTCGAACCAAGGAAGCACACCAGTCACACTGCGAGGTTACACATCAAAGATACGACTCATTGTACATAACAACATTATCTTTTTATTCAAACGCATTCATGCACGAGCTATTCAGGCGTCACTTGGGTGCGGGCGGGAGGATATACCGGGAGTCGCCTAAGAAAAGATGCTCGCGACACCCTCAGTCATCTCAATCGATCTAACGACTTATGCCACGCCAAACAATGGGTGCGACCATGGTAAACAAGGAGTGAGAGCATGTTTCAGGGGAGGAGGTTCGAGGTGGTGTTGGGGGTGCGGGTGCGACTACTATCTCCTTCCTCATCCCCAGCCCTCCCATTCAAACTCCCTTACTCTGGGAACCGGGATTGGCTCGCGAATGATGGTGGTAGGCCGCGACGACCTGGGCGGCGGCCGCCGCTGCATGGGCCACGGCCGCCGCCGCCGCCGGGTCCTGCTGGAGGGTGGTGGTTTGGTGGTGTTGGTGGGGGTTGGGTTGGTGGTGTCGCTGGAGGTGGTCCCCTCGCACCACTTGTTGGTGATGCTGCTGGTGAGCCGCCGCCGCTACGGCCGACGCGTAGTCGTAATACGTGGTGCCGGAGTGGTGGTGATGCGGAGGACCGACCCCTCCGCCCTCGAAACCCACGGCTCCTCCTGCGCCTCCGCCTCCTCCCCCGACCCCGTTGGGCATCATGTGCGCCAAGCCCATCCCGACGCCCTCTCCTCCTCCCCCGCCCACTCCGTTACTCGCCGAGGGGTCGCACCCCGCCACCCGCACCGCATCGGCCCCGGGGGCGGCCGCGGCCGCGGCTGCAGCGGCGGCTGCGGCTGCCGCGTTGGGGTTAGGGAAGTAACCGAAGCCGGGGAAGCCTGCGAAGGAGCGGAGAGAGGAGGGGAGGCCGAGAGAAGGGGCAGACCGAGAAAGGTGTTATGTTTGTTTGGATGAGGAGGTGAGAGGTTGGAGGTAGGCGGGGGAGGGATGAGAGGGGGACAGTTAAAAGAGTCAAGACTGGAAGACCCAATCGCTTTTTTACGCCTTCTTCTAACTATCTCCACACGGGTTAAAAGAATAAGAAAAATCAGAGGACTTAGCTTTTTCCGGGACATTTATCCGGAGCTTCGGTCGTTCCCAAAGCCGAAAAATGCCAGAGCAATTAAAAACAACTCCAGTTCTCAATTAAGGCCACGATAACCGCGATAAATCGGGATGAAGATCCGGATAGTCACGTTCCCGGTCATGCTAAGGTAATTCAAAAATATCAATTCAAAAGGCTTCATGCTAAACATAAATTCATCAGCATTTTCACGGGGCGAGGCAATCGTTTATCAAAAAGAAACATTCTCGTTAAAGGAGAACGGACTGGCACAACTAGAAAATACAAAACTGTTTCTGCATATGCCTTCGTGTTATTTCTCTCTATGGAAACGGGCAAAATAAAAATGGATGCATCGGTACATACGCCAACATGTTTGAAAAGTCTGCATATGAAATTGTGATCGAATTTGAAAAAGGGGATCACTTACTAAAGGAAGAAAAATAAAGTTAGTTGGGATGAAGAGAGAAAGAATTAAGGAGTAGGCTTGGATTTCGCAGGCTTTCCATGGACCATTGTCGCAAATTAGCATCTTTCGTATAGCGACACCCAATAGCACCACATGAAAACCAGCACACCACACCCTGTCTCTCTTTCAGAGGTACGGAGCTTGAGATCACACCAACAGATACACTCGTGACACTTTCTCACTGACCGATCCAAACAGCAAACATACGATCGAAACCTCCTCTCTATCCCTGAGCAAAGGTTATCGCCTTGTGAGAAATAATAGAAGCATCCACACAATCAAAGCAAAACCACAGACTCACACTCCTCATAGTTCCGGTGGTGCCAAGCCAATGTAAACTGATCATGCATCCCAATTAGACACAAAGATAGCTCAGACTATAATAAAAGCATAATCGTTGAAATATTTGTCGATTAACATAAGTAAGCGTCGAAATATTAAACCTTACTTTGTTACTTATAATTTATAACTGATTGATGAGGAAGGCCTTACGACTTAGCTAAATGCATATAGCCTGATGTAAAATATGTTAGAAGGCTTGTAGTCGTTTCCACAGTACTAAGATTAAGACTTTTCTAGAGGTATTCATTATTGCTTTATGATTTTTAAATTTTTTCAATTAATTCGAACTATACCATTTTAATTAATTATTATCGAGGAAGATTTCGACCAATGGTAGAAAAAATTGAGTGTTACAACCTTTTATCTACAATCCCAGAACTGAGGACGGAAACTGCCTACCTACCAAAGAGTTATAACCTGGAGAACCTGCACTATTTCGGGAGGCATGCTATCACTGTTTGCGGATATAGGAGCTGTAATGATAAATAGTGGGACGTGCGAGAGGGTTGAAGAGACTGTTCGAAAAGGGCGAGGGTACGCAATTGTCATAGAAGTCCGAAAAAGGGAAAAGAAAATGGGTAGAGAGCGAAAGGAAATTGAAGTATATGATAAAAGAGGACTCGCGATAGGGAAACATTCTTTATGAGGTGATGGATGTTTGGACTATGAAGAATACTATAGTTTACCTACTTTCAAATACAAAATTTACAGGTGTATCGAGGCATGAGTATGAATGCATTCCAAGTATGCACGAAAATACGTATGTATACGTAAATATAGCATACATATTCATAGGCATTCATAAACATATTCCAGGATATTTTATTAGAGTAAGTGTTGAATGAACCAACGAATCATCTACAATATATTGAAAATATTACCATAAATTCTATTTGAGTAAGCTTAAGTTCAAATGTACGAATATTCTACGGTAAATATAATGATTCAAAATCTAAGGTCTATTGAATAAATAACTATTTAAGCAAAGGAAAACTACCAAATACGAGTAACTACTAAGAATTTTGATAGCATATATTTACGAATAAGAAGAGGGGATATTACATTGGCAATTTTTCAATCGCTTTTCTGATATAACATAAAAAACTCAATACAAATATGCAGATATCAAATCATAAGTTACTTTTTCCTCTTTAAAATCCTGGTGGAAATAATAGGGGTGGTTTCATATTGGGATGCAGGAATACTCTATAATTTGGGGAAAGTATTTAAATTCAACATAAACTTCTCAGTGGTGCCTAAGAAATAAATCACTGATTTTCATTCATATTAGGAAGAAAGGCCGGCTATGGGGATATTTTTCCAGTACTAAAAAATGAAGAGGAAAGGATAAACACAACAGGAATAGAGAATACTAAGAACGACCCATAGCTCACCTAGCCTCGCGTATCCATAAAATGTGTTTACATCTCGATAGTAATTTAAATTAGTGTTGGGAGTAATGTGAAATAAAAATATGAAGCAACATAACGTAATCCTCAGTATAAATACATTACAACCATCAAAGGAAATGACAAACTAAATTCTGAATACAAAATGTATCGCTCAGAAAACTTGCAGTCAATTTAATTTAATAAGTTATAAATAAACAATTTAATCATGATTTTGTTAATTATAAGCAAAATTTAATTTTCCTTCTTGCTGTTTCATATCTTCATGGAAAGTAAGAAGGACCAACGCTGTCCATGACGTCCAAGAGTAAGTTTCCTCTACCACCTAAGTTGCATTTGCTTAACAAATCTTAAAAGTAAAGTTTGGTTTACCTAATTTAGATAAGGCATTATGAAGCTAAATGGAAGTAAACTTCTAAATACCGGAGGGTTTCGGCAAAATACCAGTCCTAAAAATTAGACGATAACGCCTATTCAGCATCCCTATACGACTTCAGTGGGGCCACTACCAGTTCAGTTAGCTCCCTGTTATCCCTCAGAGGAGTTCGAATTGCTAACTTCTTTCCCCTCTATTCCTCCATCGATTTTCGCTCTCAAGTTAACTGAGAATGTCCCTTCGGTGTTCTTCCTCGATTTCCCTCTCCGGAAGTCACACAACGAATCGATTCCATCCGGATTTTGGCAGACGCAATCCCTTTTACGGGCATTCTCTCAAAATTCCAATCCAACTGACTGGAGAAGTCACCAGTTCTGGGAGGACTTAGGCGAGTTCGGCTAGGAAGATAATTCTCTCATGAGGAAGGCTTGCTTTCCAACGTACTACTCTGCCTCAAAATGAGGAAGGAGCGTGTGAAGCAAGGCAACTGTATTTCTGGGTTTGGAAATGCCAAACAGGGTGTCGAAAGAGTCCGACCTAATTCCAGACTTAAACGGATGCTTCCAAATAAAATTGTGTGTTTCTAATAATTCCTTCCATCACTTCCCCCACTTTGAAGCAAGTGCAAGAATTAACGTGAGAAGGCAATAAAATATGCTCAATAGCATAGCTAATGCCACGGAAACATCCAAAAAGCCAGCAAATTAGAGTCAACCAGTAATCACTTGAGTGCATAATACGGAGTTCATAGGGTTTAATCAACTTTAAAGATACATTCATTGGGCATACATGAATAGTAATACGGATGTAATATGGAATGTACTGCTATTCAGATAATTACAACAGCCAAGCAAAAGTTAAGAAAAGGCAAGTCATAAAATCGTAGTGCTATTATTTCAATTTTTGCACCTCAATAGCAGAAAAAAATCTCAGAAAAGAGAAAGCTGTACTTTTTCCATAGTATATTAATAATAATGGTTAGCATAAATTTATTTAATTTGTCCTTTTCCAAAATTATCAATTTTTTTGTGAATTAAGGACTACACGCCATTACACTTATTAGAAACATGAAACACGAATACCACCATAAACTAGCTTTTCTCTATTCTACTAGACACTACGTCCTTAAAGGATTACTCTAATAAATCTATTAAATTTAGTATATATCTAGTTCAAAATAAACTCATCTAATTAGAACTGCTCACAACCATGTAATTAATGGCTACTACCATCGAGAATGTTAGCTATATTAGTAAACAGCGACCCAAAAACATAGAATCCTCTGTCCATAAGGGCTATGCTCTTGGGCTGCTTTTTTATGTTAAGTTACGCCTAAACTAGAATTACACACACTCTAAGCTACTACATTAAGGATGAAAATCTATATAGTTAAAATAGCTACTCACTATTACATTAGTATTAATGAAAATCATATCCAAAAATACACATATAAATATTAAAAACCAGCTCCGAACAACTCTTCTGCGCAGATGCTTGTTAGGTCTAATGAAGAAGCTGTGGTCATTCTAGGAATGAACGATCGAGTATAGTAATTAAATATCTCTATCTAAGAGGAAGTTATCTCTCTCCTTGACACCATTAAACTAATAAACATCTTCTATGACTGTCCTCTAGGTGTCCTAAAATTCCGGAGAGTTGTAACACACTCTACACACACACTTTAGTAAATCTTAAGTTACTGTATTACATAACTATGGGGAAGTAGAGAGAAAAACACTCAATGTTAGTCAAGTGGGGCTGGTTGAGCAGCCCGTACTCTTCCACACTCTAAGTCACAATCGCACACAGACATACGGAAAAATCGAAGGCTGGCTGCTTTCAACTTTTGCTAATTAATGAAGCTATTAAGTATGAAAAGATAAAAACACATTCTCACACACAAAAAAAGAACAGTTAAAAAGAGATTGAATCCCAAGGTAAACGGGGTTCACTATCAACAACTCTGCAAACTACGAGATATTATTATCAAAAATTTAAAACAGAAAAAACATCCAACGTCATTAAAATATGGAGATTTTTCCAAATTTCTAAGGCTGCTGCTGCAACTATATAAAGGGTTTTTCCATGTAAAGGCAGGGAAAAGAGGGTGATGAGGGATTTTCCAATAAAGAGGCAATGTATGAAAAAAGGAAAAAACCAACATAATCATTAGCGCCATAGTGGGCAACACAGGAATCATTAAAAAATGAGGACGAACACAAACAACGGGTATTACGTGGAAATAAAGAGGGAAGTACGGCAAAATGCGATTACAACTCACATCTAGATTAAGACAATGAGATAAAAAGGGTTGAAGAGAAAAAATGGCAAAAAGTAATAGAACGATCAAACCTATGTACACACAAAAAATTCACTAAGAACAGTATTTTTTAGTGTGTTTACTTTTTTAATGTGGGAATTTTTGGAGGAGGAAGGAGGTTAAAAAAATAATACAGATGGATTTGGATGGTTGATCTAAGAAGGATTAAAGACAAAGGCATTAATTTCGGGATGAGGATTGGAGGAATTTCTGGTAATATCAAAATGGCCCTCCCTTTTCTTTGGGACCAAGGAGGCACCGGTTCTCGACTACTCGCCCCGTCCAAAGAAAGATGTGACGTGGAGAGTGAAGGATAGACGGCGGCTTATCCCTCGAAGGAGCTGGAATCGCTCTCTCTCTCTCTCTGTGACTCTCTCTCTGGCCGCCGAACTGCTCCGTCATCATCATCGTCGCCTTCCGATTCCTCCTTTTTTCCACACACACTCTCACACATTCACGCGCTTGCACACACACAATGAGTTGTTCCCACATCCCGTCTCCGACTTCTCCTCCTTCTTCTCGGCCCTAGATTTCTCTTTTAGGCAAAACTGTTCCCTCTCTCCTTGTGTTCGACCGTAAGAGGTGTTCATACCTTCCCTTTCAATTGGCTCGTTTGTTCCCAAGGACATCGTTTTAGCATCACGAATTGCCATCAGATACAGTGGCGATCTATGGATTCCGAATTGTAGGCATTTAGTACTCTCCAATAAAGAAGAATAATAACATGCTAGCTCGAAAAAACCGAGCACCGATGTGGTTATAATCACAAAAAGCAATCGGCGCTTTTTGACAAAAATGCAGAGCTTATCGATTTCAAAAATGAATGTATTATTCCTCACGCTAAACGTGAAATTCGAATAATTAAATAATGCATTAATGATATTTTGTAATGATAAAAATTTCGGTTTCCTATNTATATATATTCACCTAATTATTTAAACGACTCTATTTAACGAAAGGAGATAGAAAAACAAACAGAAAAAGGGAGAAAAAATATACTGTACCAACAGTTTTACCATACGATCCGACAGAAATAACTACGTACGTACCACAAGACAAACGCATCCTTCTACGACGATCCAATAGATATTATTTAAAAACAAGATGATAAAAACAAATATTTGGCTCTTTTTCTACATCGGTGGGAGAGTGGGCAAAGTAGGGGGTTGGACCGGTGGAAATTAGAGGGCATAGAAACAGTCAAGGCGAGACGAGAAAGGAGAAGAGGATAAGAGAAAGGAATAGATAGAGAGAGGAAGAGGAGGCTTACCGGCCGGCAGGTTCGTGAGACATCTGGTGGCAGATGAGCGAACACTGCTCCGCGCCCTACCGAAGCCCATGGAGGGCGGGAGGAGGGCCGTGGTGGCCAAGGTGAGCCCTTGCAACGACAGAACATGGAGCCGTGAGCGAGGGTACAGAGAGGAGCGCAGGTAGAGGAACGAAAATTATGGATTAGGAAGAATCGCAATCGAAACGAACATCTTAATTATTTAGGATTATACGTATATTCGTAGGAAAGACGAAGATGTGACGGAATAACAAAGTGTTTCAGTTGAGTGACTATTTTATCAAATTCAAATGCCCGTAAATAATAAATACTATGGCAGTGAGATGGTTTTGAAAACCTTCTTCAGGAATAGCTACTCGAGTTCTAAGCATATACTTCAACGAAGCTAACCTCAATTATGTTTCCATTTGATATTCACATTGCAATATAAACTACAGATGTCGAAAATGAATAGGTATACTAGGAATCAATCGCACATGAAAATATAGATTATCCAATATTTTAACAGATTCTTTCCAACATTCAACAACATTTCACTTCTAAGGAAATTATTTTGAGAAATAGAGATTCGAGTCTGTCGTTAAAGTTACCAGTACCAGAAAATTGCAAGTAATCGAACTTAAAAACAAGGTTTGTAACAATTCACCAAAAATTATCCCACTTATGTTTAAAATCACCCCACATTCACCATTTTGTTCTTTGGGGTTTACTAATTAGCAAAATATTCAGTTGGAAAGAGAGTGATTCGACGAATATTTTCTATTTTACACCACCAATTCATTTAACGAATAAAATATAGAAGGAATCATTAGTGAGACATATCTAACTACTTCTTCAAATATTGCTATCTTTGCATCAGCTCGATTTTCCGTTTTAGCGTTCGAAGAATTACTTTTTGACAAAAATGCAGAGCTTATCGATTTCAAAAATGAATGTATTATTCCTCACGCTAAACGTGAAATTCAAATAATTAAATAATGCATTAATGATATTTTGTAATGATAAAAATTTCGGTTTCCTATTTCATTAACTCATCTAACTTAAACTCATCTCTATCAAAGTACGCGCAATTTTAAATTTCACATGCTAAAATTTGCGAAAACGAGCCAAAAATGAAAGAGAGGGTGTAGAGAATGCCTATGTATGCCTAGGTATCTTAGGCAATACTGCTTGGTGTTGTCCTACTTTTTGAAGTTGTGTTACCTTTGGAGATAACGAGAGAATGCTGCTCAAAATGTGTGCATGTTTTTGTTACCCATCGATTGTTTTGTGTTTGTACATTTTTGTAAACCATCCAAGTTTGAATGTAATGGAAATCTGAGACAAAAATGCGAGGGCCCGAATTTTGCAACGGTCGGACGACGACAACAAATTTTCTTGAAAATTCACATATTCTTAAAAAGCGTTTAAGTATCTCTCGGTATGTCGGCCCGACAAATAAATAAAATACCTGCCGTGAAAAAATTAATGAACAAAATGGACAGCTACGATCTTTTCAGGCCTTTGGCAGGTAGTGTTCACATTCCACATCAAACTTTCGTTGTTGTTGGATTTCGCAGAGTGACAAAAGTTTCTCAGTAGAGTATAATTGAAGCCGTAGTAAACCTAGGAAATAAGGTCTACAGCCCAGAGAACGAGGAGAAAATGTTAATATACCAGGGAAACAAAACAATGTCAGCTAAAAACAGTGCTAACGTCTCTCTCGGTGCTCGTCGAGTGAATTAAAGTGGTCCTGCTGTGGTATATTATGTCCATCCAGCACACTCCAAAACGCCGTAGAAAACAATGCCAATATGGTACTTGGAACCATTTCAAAAGAGACTAAAAACTATTAACCGGGCATCGCGCTTCACTCTCATGCTCCTGCAAGCGCGTGACTTTACTCGCCTCGTACATAAGTCCACAAAAAATAAGAATGGGAGGTTGTGCTCTCTATCTTGCTGCAACCACGAAGTAAAGAAATGAAGGTGGTATAAGGGTTGGTCATGAGTGGATGAGTCACGCTAGCAGTGCACAATCTATAAATACTAAGATCCAGCTGCAATGCGGGGCTTGGTGGGATTGGCAGAAAGGGAAGGGAGAGCGGAATAACATGAGCGAAGATTAATCCCCACATTTTTTTCGTATCTGTATCTTGAACGAGTCCGATGCGTTTCATTTTTTTAAATACAGAATTAGGGTATTTTCTAAGGTAATGTATGTACTGTAATATATATATATCAGCAGCTCAGCCGGTGATATAAACAAGCACTAAGTAGTAATAATAGAAATACTTAAAAAGTTTTTAAAACTACTCAACTTTAATAAAAAGATATGACTACCACTTTTTTCTCGTCTACCTAATCAAACCGACCGCCGCAATCGGACAGTCAAATTGGACGCCGATTGAGAACGGCTGGCGTAAAGGGGTTGCTGTAAAAAATTGGTGCACTTGAACCAACCAACAACAATAGTGGATAAAAAAGTAGGTAGGAAAACTTACAGGGTTTTCTAAGAACTCATCCTATATATGTATATATATATATATGTATATATATATATATGTATATATATAT